>CM061140.1:113599031-113623701 GCA_030789695.1 Scilla litardierei
CTTGCTATCAAGGGAGTTGGTGGAAGGAGTCTTAGAGTCTCCATGATAACTAATTTGAGGAACCTGAACTCGAAAATGTCCTCTTCCATCATTGTTATTATGCCTAAAACATTTCTTCCCTCCGATTGTGCTTTCTCCATCATTTTTGGGTTTCTCATCAATTCCGACATGGCCAATTCAATGATCGTAGCTGAGGTGTCAGTTCCTGCTGCAAATAGATCCTGAAATACAAGATATTCATTAGTTCAAGTTCTCGACGCATAGTTTCTATCTTACTAAAAAAATATATTGCATACCAGGATTACTGCCTTAATGTTGCTGTATGTAAATGAAATTTCTATTTCTTTCTGGTCTCTAAGCCTCAAGAGAACAGCCAGTAGATCCTCCTCCTCTGAAATTACCTGTCAATGTTAGATAAGTTAACATTTTTAAGAAAATCAGTTGGAAAAATGTTATTAATCCAAGTTCTGATTATACCACATTCTTCGATGCTGCGTGTGCTTCGTGCTCTTGGATTACTTCGTCAAGTGTCACATTCAACTTTTCGTGTATGCTTTGTATTTTGAACTTCAACCCACTGATCAAATCCACAACCTTTTCAAACGATCATAAGTGAATCTCAAGAAAAGATAGACTATCAGGAAAAGCTATAAGACCATAATCATAAAAACCAGGAAACACAATATGACGTGATTTAGATTTAAATTTGTTAACTGCTTATCTGATGTAACATAATGTAAATGATCAGCTCTTCCCGCATCTCCTTAACCCTGCAAAGCACAGGGCAAGTAACACAGTGATACAAACTCACAAAGCAGTCTCAATAAAAACTTATCTGAACACTGCCTCATATTAGTTTTCCCCATCATCATAACAACACAAGATCCACAGTCCTACATGTATCCAGTCCAAGTCAAGAACCGATTGTGCCTGCTTACTAGGCAGCAAAAATCATAACTGCTTAATCATATAAAAATAGGAGTGTCACAAATATACTCCCGTATTTAACAATGTAGATTATGAGTGATGCGTCCAGAATCAACTCCGAAACGATGTCGGTTACCGCAAGCGCACGGTATAGTGGCAAGCGGGTATCGAACACGAGGAAGCGGTGCTATACTACCTATCTACTCCTAGGTTGAGTTAGAATTGCGGGTTTATTGGTGGATGTGGAGTATGGAGGATCGTAATGGTGATGGATGCGAAGGTTGTGTTACTCAATGTCGCAAATAGGGGATTCCACACAAAGAAAGAAATAAATAAAGTATAAAAAATTAGGGCTTTAGGACTCGACGTTAGGACCTTCGGACGTCGACGCTAGGCTAGGACTCTTACGTTGCATTGGTTTAGTTGGGGCATTGTAGCATCTAGAAAGTGAATTCATGCATCTGGACATCATGAATCTAACATATCACATAAACCACGCTCTCGCGATGGTGCATACGATGCGTGCATTAAGGATCTACAAAGTTCTCACCACTCTCGTGGTTCGAACGCTCTCAACTCGTACCACTCTCGTGGGTTAGAGCTTCGAGGTATTTTGGTTGCTCTTATTGACGCAATGACGGTAGCCTTCAATTAGTGATATAGTTCGTCAGTGGATCCCCTCAAGACACGAGCTGGACGTGGTCACAAGCCTTGGTTGAATTCACTAACTCCCTAATTAAATCCGTATGATACTCCTTAAGCTAATCGATTCCACCGACTGTGGGCGCGATCTCAGTACGAGTTCTCCTAGGGATCTTGCTAGATCAACCAAAATACAACCCCTTTTATACCAACGTAACATAAAAATCCCAACTTTACGTCTAAATTCTAAAATCCATGGGCTAATCCCTTAGCCCTAGATGGAATTACTCATGCATCATAGCAATAGATATAATAACGATAGAAAACTTCATTGCATGCATCAAGAGAGATAAACAATAAGCAATCAATAAGAAGAACTAAAAATAGAATTCATGGGAACAAAAATACTTATCTTGGTACACGGGAGGGGCCTAGGGCATAGCCTGACTCCCAAAAGATCGTCCCCAAAAGCTCTCTAAAAACTCTCTAAAAAAACTCCCTAAAAAACTTTTTAAAAAACTCCCTTGACGGCTGCCCAAAATTCCCCCCTAAAAAAGCCTGCAAAACAACCCCAGAAACCCTCTCCAAATCGTCCCCAAAATCCAGACGCAACTTAAAATCTGGGCCCACGGCGACTCGGTCATAGTAGAAAGCTTCTCGGTCGAGTTGTCAGGAAATCTAGAATTATTGCCCAAACGTCGCTCTGCCTACTCGGACCGAGTAGGGTCTGCTCGGTCGAGTTGTCACTCTGCTCGGTCGAGTAGGTGGCTGCTCGGTCGAGTCGTTAGAAGTCTGGATTCATCGTCCAAAATGTCGCACTGCCTGCTCGGACCAAGTACGTAGTTGCTCGGTCGAGTTAGCAGCTGCTCGGTCGAGTAGGAGGTCAAAAAACATATTTCAGCAGTATTTTTCACTCTGCTCGGTCGAGTAGTGTACTGCTCGGTCGAGTAGGAGGTTGCTCGGTCGAGTAGGAGGTCAAAAACATATTTTAGCAGCATTTTTCACTCTGCTCGGTCGAGTAGTGTACTACTCGGTCGAGTAGGTTGCTGAAAACAGATTTCTGCACTGCAGCATCAGCTTGTAGAAATTTTCCAGAGCTCATCTGACATCTGATTGGTGCGTTCTTGGTGGCGTTGGAACCGTCATGAAGTCTACTATTTGGAAAACATATCAAAAAATACTGAAAAGTCCCAGATGATAGTAGATTTGAAAATAGTACACGGCTGTCCTGTTTCCAGCACTTTGGGTCGCTCGATTCCTTTGCCGCATCATAGCTCGATCGAGCGACCTGGAATCCATGAGTCATGATATTATATATAGAACCATGCTTTCTTCATTCTCCTCTTCTTCACTCCTTCTCTCTTGCACCTTCCTTGCTTCCCAGCAGCTTTGAGTCACCGAACACGGTGCCTCAGGAGCTCCGGTGTCGAAGCAGCACTTTCTCCTCCAATATACTCCAAATCGCTTGATATTCCCTGAAATGCAACCAAATACTCTTAAAGTACGATAGTTCCAATTATGAGCGTAAAAGCATATGAAATATGTAATTGAGTAATTATTTTGATGTGTAATCGTATAGATAAAATGTGGAATATAATGACACATCAATGAGCTACTGCTTGTACCTGCTTATTGTCCAAAGCACACAATGATATATGCAAGCAACCCAAATATAATATATCAAACTGAACATGAAAACACTATATAATATATGCAATAGTGAAGCTCAGAGCGTGAAAACACTGGAATAGTAATAATAACATTATTAAAATGATGGCATATCCAGTTTAGTTTCAGTAAACATTTAGTTAGCACATCCAGTTTAGTTTCAGTAAACATCCAGGATCATGCACGTTTAGTTTTAGTAAACATTACAATACATGAATACATGAATATAGTTTGCCAGTTTCAGTTTCAGTTTCAGAAGTTCTCAGCATCTCAGCATCTCAGCACTTCCAGTACTTTCAGGTTTCATCATGGCAACATGTCAACTGAACACTTTCAGAAGTTAGATGCCCTTGCAGGACTTTCAGCACTTTCAGGTTTCATCTCAGCATTTTAGCACTTTCAGCACTTTCAAAAGTTCTCAGCATCTCAGCATCTTAGCACTTGCAGCACTTTCAGGTTTCTGGTCAGCATTTCATCATGGCAGCATGTCAACTGAACAATTGATCTGGTCAGCATGTCAACTGAACAATTGATCTGGTCAGCATGTCAACTGAACATTTCATCATTGTGCCTCATTTGATTCTGTTCAGCACTTTCAGGTTTGTAAATGATTGGTGCTTTTTGGGAAATCTGACGTTGTAGGGATTACCAAGATACCATCATCCTAGTAACAAATACATACGCAGACATATAAGTAATATGCATAATAACTGGATTATAAGCCAAACCCACCATCATAATTCCTTGAAGAAGGCATGCATGGCATAACCCCATGAACTGGATTATAAGTGTCACTGCCATATTTGATGAAAGCAAGAACACTTAAAAATAAAAATCTGAATAAAGAGAAGAAGAACTTGTAGGCTTTTCTAGAGAGCTTGTAGGCTTCATCAAACAACTTCTGACTGTTCAATACCGCCACGGCTTTTATTGAGACCACCAAGCTGTAGGAAGATATATGCCCATGAGGCAATTTATCTTGATTATACGTCTTGTTCATACCGTATATGGTACGTATTATTCTAAGTATAAGATCGTTTGTATTAACATATTTAGATAATATCCATAGACTTAGAGTTAGGTCCTTACATATCTAGATGAGATCTCGATTATGAGTAAGTAAGAGACCGAATAGAAACGTAAGTCTAAAACGGTTCGTGATCATAGATGTGTCGAGAACTGGATATCGACACATCGGATAGATCACTGTGTCTTCGTCTTACCTTCGGGTAATGATGATCTCATAGTCATTCGACTTGCTGAAGTCGGAGACGAGACACAGGTGCTCATTGGAGAATGAGTTCACTGAACGACCAAGATAGAGTTATTAAATGGTTAACTTTAATGATCTGTCTTTAATAACTCTAGGGTGATGATAGGTTAGTTGATCCTTAAGACCTGAAGTCATCTGTATAAACCTATGAACGGACGATGTAGCTTAGACCCATGATCTAGCTTCGAGGACCAGTCCTGATGAAAGATCTTAGGTTGGGTTGCACCAGAAGCTCTCTAGGTGAGTAAGTGACTAAGATGGGATTCGTCACTTCCATTAAAGGGAAGTTAGTGTTATAGGCTCAGTACGGTCTTTATGTTAATCCTCGGCCGGGGTACGTTGCAAGTAGTACAACGTGTATACAATAAAGACCGCCGTATACTGACCAATGTTGTCTGATAGGGTTGACAGAAAACCATACCCTAGGCCAACATCAAACACAGTCTTGACGAAGGGATTTTATCTAACGGAATTCATCACTGACACAGCCAATGCAAACCCTATGATACTTTTGTCAAAGGGTCGATCACGTTATGATGACTCTGAAACAGGGACGACAGCTACTGCTCGTAGTGACCGTCGTCTAGGGGTTTCGAGCCCCAACCTGTAGTAAGGTCAGGCTGTAGGGTCTCACACCGAGTAGTACTCGTGTCTTAGTAATAGGAATATAGAATAGAGAGAAATATCATTTGATGATATTCACAAGTTGAGTTGTGAAAGTTAGTCGCAATAGCAATAGGGACACAACGTTGCATTAGATGCTAACGTTAACTAAACGTGTTGTAAATTAGTTACGACGAATTTTGTAGGAACAAACTTGTTGGAAAGGGTTACCTGGATGACGGGATCGTCTCGGTCTAAACACAGGTTCAAACCGCGTCCAAATCGGAGCTCAAACGAGCCCAGAAACGCAGAAAGAGTTCAAGGGGAAGTGGGTTAGACCCACCGGGCCAAGAGGCCCATGTGCAAGGGCAAAACGGGCGCGGCCCGCTGCAGCAGCGGGCATGGCCCGCTGTGTGCAGCGGGCGGGCGCCCGCTGCATTAGCGGGCGTGGCCCGCTGCACAGCGGGCCAGCGCCCGCTGATGCAGCGGGCACGGCCCGCTGCACGCAGCGGGCCAGTGCCCGCTGCAAGCGGGCGCGGCCCGCTGCTTGCAGCGGGCCAGCGCCCGCTGCTTGCAGCGGGCGGGTGACCCGCCCTTGCCCCCCTTGGGCGGGCGCGCCCGCTAAGTCTAGCGGGCGCGCCCGCAACTTAAGTCAAATTAGGTTTTTTGAAAACCCAAATGACGGCTACGAATTTTGTGAGGATTGCTAAACTTTGAGCAATTGTTTGAGGGGTCAAACGAAGTCGAAATTCGTCGCCGTCAGTTCCTACGCGTTCACCATTCCAAGCTCTTCTGATTGATAGCTTGTTTGGTGTCTGAAGTTTAGTATGTGAGGAGAATTAATTAGTTAAAGTTTGACTTTGTGAAAGGCTAACTTTAAAATTGAAATTAAGCCAAATGACTTAATTTATTTTTCCTCTTCATGTGGATTGTCCCACATTGCCCGCAACGAGATGTTGAGTGCTCACTCCCTATATAAATAGGGGTGCACTCTCCTCGTTGAAAAACACACCAGTCAACGATCGGGTAGCTCCAAATTATTGAGCAAGCTCGGTCCGCGACTAAATCTCTCTCTCTACTTTCCTATTCTCCGGAGTAGTCCTAGCACGACTACGAAGGGGGTTTGGATCTGATCCGGACGTCTAAGACGCGGGTTTCTTCTCAAGTGAAACTTTCTACCGCGTGTGATCGGCTCGGAGGCGAAAGCGGCTCGGGCGGATCGGTGCGAGGGTGCGAGGCGGCTCAGGGAGATCGGGTCAACGCGGCTCGGGTACGAGGAGCTTCTCAAGACGGTGCGGTACATCTTGCCTGCTCCAGGGCCAAGATTCCGGGTATGTGGTTAAGCGTTTTTTAGCGTAATTTTAATTAGTCGCTTAGTGTAGATCCTTCTTGGAGTGGTCAGACCCACTCCAAGTCGGCATAGATCGGGCTGGGTTCTGGCTCCCCAGAGCCTAGCTAAATTGTTTAGCTAGTCTAGAAATTTTGATTTCTGTTTTTCCGCTGCGCCTTTGTGCCTCCGTGGTCCGTCCGACTTAGGACGGATACGGATCCGAGCTCTGGGGGTCCGCCAAAACCCCAACAGTGGTATCAGAGCTTGTTGAGCTTGAGTACGGGTTCTCGGGTTATGAACTGACCCGAAGTAATCGCTCTTACCGTACCAAGTCCCGATAAGATGGGGATCTTATAATGGGTTGGGCATTGTCGAGAGGCATGCCGTAAAACAAGTTTCTGAGGTATCTTGTGACGGGTCTAGGGTGCCATGGATGATGGGCCTTAACAGTGTCGCAATGATATCAGAGTAATACCCAACAGTGGTATCAGAGCCACGGTTATGCTATAGATCTACTATAGCGATTTTTTAAATTATTAAAAATGCTTAGCTTGCATGTTCAAAACTTTTTTTTTTGGTTTTGAAAATAATTTTGTGTTTCAAAAATTAATTTTGCAACACGGAAATTTGTTTAATTTTGGGACAATTATTTTTATGCGATAAATCTAAAAGTAGTCTACTATGTTTTAAACACTTTGTAAATTTTTATGAGACATTAAAAAATTTTAAAAGGTGTTTAAAGTTTATGTAAACTTTAGAAAATTTTATTTTTGGAAAATTAAGAATTTTTCTTTAGTTACATAAAGTTAGAAATCTTTAAACTTTATTTGAAAGCTTCTAAAAAGGATTTCTAAAAGATTTTAAAAGAGTTTTTAAAATTTTTTTTAAATATGTAAATAATAGAAATAATTTTATTTCATGAGATGTAATATAAAATTAATTTCTTTTACTACATAGATGTTTCTAAAATTTTTATGTGATATTTTAATTTTAGAAATAAGGTTAAAAAATTTTAAAAGGCCTAGGTTTAAAATTATTAGATAATTTTGAACGACCTAGTTTTATGCGATAAAATTTTTGGGAGACTTTAAAAATTTTAATCTTTAATTTTAAAGTGTTAAAATTTAGATTTGCATGTTTGTATTATATATAGATAATTTTAAACTTGCAAATACATTTTATATGTCACTAAAAATGAAACTCTCTTTTATGTGGATAAAGTTAGTTGCTTCATTTCATGTTGAATAATGTATTCACAAACCTTGTTAGGTTAGCCATTAAAACATGATAGTGACATGCTATGTTTGATAAAACAAAACAACATTCGAACCTAATACCTGATTAGGATAGTCCCTTTGTTTGTAAATCATTTCATTAAAATGTTTAGATAATGATTTTCATAAGAGACAAAAATGTTGAATTGTTTCATTAAAATCCTAATAAGATTGGGGTAGTAAGTTGAACGTAGAACCTTATAGTTGATAAGGACTTAATAAAAGATGTTCAACAAATCTGAAAAATTTTGAATTTTAGGATCCACTAGTTGATAAGGATTAATTAGTTCTTTTAATTAAAAGCCATTTAGTTGTTTGGAAAACATAAGATTGATGACAACTCCTTCAATGGATCATGATGTCGGTCAATGTGATTGGCTAAAGTTTTTGGACCAACCTAGCTAGACTGGGTAACAAGTGGTCCTGGCTTAGTCAATTCCCTGGCCGCGTCCGCTGGACCGTAAGGAGTCGATTCATGACTATGTAAGTCCATCGACTATACCTAAGTCAATACGATAATAATCTTGTTCAAGATAAATCGTAGCCCTCCTTGTTTTAGGAGTTGGCAACTTTAAGAAACATGTTCCGGTTGTTGAGCTACACTCAAGCCGTGACATGTCAATCTTATAGAAACCGATTTCTTGATTGACATCTTAACCTGACTAAAACCGTTGTCTCATCCCTCGAGCTTCGGCGTAAGTCTAACCAAGAATGTAGTCTAAGACCTGCCCCAAACCGGCGCGTCGTGCATACACCGAGCAAAGGGGCAAGTCAGGCTAGACACGAAAACAAGGGTCCGACTAGGCTAGCCATTGTGATCCGGTTGAGCACACTCATGATCACAAATGACTAGGGGTAAAAATCGATAGGGAATCATAGTAAATATGATTGACGACGAGTTCGTCTACCGACTGCAGAGTCGGACAACTTGTTGAGATACACTCAAGGTTGTCAGACTCAGGGTAGTCGGATCCCTCTCTCACAAATATTATTTTATAATAAATTGTTTATTATTATGGCTTTAAATAAATTTAGTGGGAGAATATAGTTTTATTAAAACCATTAAAACTATACTACGAACATTTACTAACTATAGTATCTATAAAATACAGAATGGATTCGGGACTTAGATACATGGTTGAGAAGAACGTGCTGGATGGAACGAACTACAAAGACTGGCTTAGGAACATCAAGTTGGTCCTTTCCCTAGCCGGAATAGGATACGTACTGTTCGAGGACGCTCCAGATAAGCCGGATGAAGATTCGACCCACGAGGAAAAGGAAGCCTACAAATTGTACCAGAGGGATGCAGAGAAGGCCAGGTGCCTTACTCTGGCTTCGATGACCAACGAGTTGCAGAGGAAGCATGAACATATGGATGTTCAAAGTATGCTCCTCAACGCACAAGAGTTGTATGGCAAGCGATCAAGAGCTGCCAAGTTCGAGGCCACTAGCAACCTCTGGGGCACCAAGATGGGGACGGAACCCGTACAAGATCATGTTATCAAGATGATCGGGTACGTGGAGGACGCCGCCCAGTTAGGATTTGTCCTGGACAATGAGATGTCCACGGACATTATCCTAAAGTCTTTGACTCCCGATTTTAAGCCTTTTATAACTGGCTTTATAATGAACAGCCTTGAGACGGATCTTCCGGGTCTCCTCAATATGCTCCGGCAGTTTGAGGAGATTCATAAGAAGCCGGCTGCACTGGTTGTTGGCTCTGCTACTTCCGACCAGCCGAAAGGCAAAGGGAAGAAGAGGCAGGTCCCACAACCTGCGAAGGCTAAGAATGGGAAGAAAAAGAACAAAGGGGCCCCGTCGAAATCTGAGTGCTTCCATTGCCACAAGATTGGCCACTGGAAGAGGAACTGCAAGATCTATCTTGCAGAGAAGAAGAAGGGGCATACTGATGCCTCTACCTCAGGTACAAATTAAAATTCAATTAAATGCAATTATTTCCATTCATATAAGTATGAGAAACTTATAGACATCTGTGTACTGTATACAGGTGGCTAATAAGAACTGGAGATTGGAGAAGTACGGAGATCGGTCGGCAATCAAAGCAACAGTTGCTGCTGGGACCGCTCAAAGACTTCTGGAGACAATGATCGTGATGGAGATGATAATTTTTATTTGAATAAAATGTATCATCTTTAAGGATCGAAAACAATGAATGAGTGCTTTGCACTCAAAGTTTATTTTTGATAAACAAATTAAGGTTCCTTTTATGAACCCGTTGTTTTGGAATGGATGTCTCGGTTGTTGCAATTGAAATTGAATTGGCTTAAAAATTCTGTGGATGTGGCTTTTCTGTGATGGTTGCGTATATTTTCGAATAATGGTGTTTAGCTTCGATAATATTGATTTTGAAGCTGACTAAATGTCTGAAGTCAATCAGTAGTTAAGTGTAGGTTCCAGGGGAGCGTATAAATTGTGTGCGATCACAATAATACGCATATCAAGATTAATTCTTGATTATCTGCATTTAGTTATTAAAGGAGTTAATACTAAATGTGATTAAAGGAATAAGTACAGTGTAGAACGTTTTGATTGAACGAGTCAATGTCAAGATTCCTTAAAACGATCTTAACTTGACTCATTCGTCAAACCGAATCTGACACTTGTACATTCCATCTAAGGCACTTACCAAAAGGTTATTTTTGCACATAAATCTAAATATGATTTAGTTATTATGTTGAAGTAATTTAACCAGGTAATTCTCAAAGTCAGTGGGAGCAAGAAAGTATACTTAGTTCCAGTTTTTTTTTTTCCGGACTAAGTAAAAAGGATTTTTCACTTTAATGAATCTTCTATATAAATCATTAAGTCAAAATTGTTTTGATTTAATCACATATATATAGAGACTTAGGGTGTCAAATATGTACTTGACATATTGACACAGTAAAGTGGAGTGAGCTAGAACTGACTTACGGAAATGTTAGACCCCACATCTAAATCGTATACGATAACTGTTAGCTATACGAAGTTAGGAAAATTGATCCAGATCATTTTTCCAAAGGATCAACCCTGTGTGATCAAGAGATGTAATTTCAATCCATTAAAATTCGTTGTAGATACTTATTAGTAGAACCATTCTTAGGTTTGTCATATCAAATGTCAAAGTGACTGATATGCTATAACGGTATGAGATATCGAGATAAATAGCCTAAGTGCAAGTGGGAGATGTAGGAAGATATATGCCCATGAGGCAATTTATCTTGATTATACGTCTTGTTCATACCGTATATGGTACGTATTATTCTAAGTATAAGATCGTTTGTATTAACATACTTAGATAATATCCATAGACTTAGAGTTAGGTCCTTACATATCTAGATGAGATCTCGATTATGAGTAAGTAAGAGACCGAATAGAAACGTAAGTCTAAAACGGTTCGTGATCATAGATGTGTCGAGAACTGGATATCGACACATCGGATAGATCACTGTGTCTTCGTCTTACCTTCGGGTAATGATGATCTCATAGTCATTCGACTTGCTGAAGTCGGAGACGAGACACAGGTGCTCATTGGAGAATGAGTTCACTGAACGACCAAGATAGAGTTATTAAATGGTTAACTTTAATGATCTGTCTTTAATAACTCTAGGGTGATGATAGGTTAGTTGATCCTTAAGACCTGAAGTCATCTGTATAAACCTATGAACGGACGATGTAGCTTAGACCCATGATCTAGCTTCGAGGACCAGTCCTGATGAAAGATCTTAGGTTGGGTTGCACCAGAAGCTCTCTAGGTGAGTAAGTGACTAAGATGGGATTCGTCACTTCCATTAAAGGGAAGTTAGTGTTATAGGCTCAGTACGGTCTTTATGTTAATCCTCGGCCGGGGTACGTTGCAAGTAGTACAACGTGTATACAATAAAGACCGCCGTATACTGACCAATGTTGTCTGATAGGGTTGACAGAAAACCATACCCTAGGCCAACATCAAACACAGTCTTGACGAAGGGATTTTATCTAACGGAATTCATCACTGACACAGCCAATGCAAACCCTATGATACTTTTGTCAAAGGGTCGATCACGTTATGATGACTCTGAAACAGGGACGACAGCTACTGCTCGTAGTGACCGTCGTCTAGGGGTTTCGAGCCCCAACCTGTAGTAAGGTCAGGCTGTAGGGTCTCACACCGAGTAGTACTCGTGTCTTAGTAATAGGAATATAGAATAGAGAGAAATATCATTTGATGATATTCACAAGTTGAGTTGTGAAAGTTAGTCGCAATAGCAATAGGGACACAACGTTGCATTAGATGCTAACGTTAACTAAACGTGTTGTAAATTAGTTACGACGAATTTTGTAGGAACAAACTTGTTGGAAAGGGTTACCTGGATGACGGGATCGTCTCGGTCTAAACACAGGTTCAAACCGCGTCCAAATCGGAGCTCAAACGAGCCCAGAAACGCAGAAAGAGTTCAAGGGGAAGTGGGTTAGACCCACCGGGCCAAGAGGCCCATGTGCAAGGGCAAAACGGGCGCGGCCCGCTGCAGCAGCGGGCATGGCCCGCTGTGTGCAGCGGGCGGGCGCCCGCTGCATTAGCGGGCGTGGCCCGCTGCACAGCGGGCCAGCGCCCGCTGATGCAGCGGGCACGGCCCGCTGCACGCAGCGGGCCAGTGCCCGCTGCAAGCGGGCGCGGCCCGCTGCTTGCAGCGGGCACAGCCCGCTGTAACAGCGGGCGCCCGCCCGCTGCTTGCAGCGGGCGGGTGACCCGCCCTTGCCCCCCTTGGGCGGGCGCGCCCGCTAAGTCTAGCGGGCGCGCCCGCAACTTAAGTCAAATTAGGTTTTTTGAAAACCCAAATGACGGCTACGAATTTTGTGAGGATTGCTAAACTTTGAGCAATTGTTTGAGGGGTCAAACGAAGTCGAAATTCGTCGCCGTCAGTTCCTACGCGTTCACCATTCCAAGCTCTTCTGATTGATAGCTTGTTTGGTGTCTGAAGTTTAGTATGTGAGGAGAATTAATTAGTTAAAGTTTGACTTTGTGAAAGGCTAACTTTAAAATTGAAATTAAGCCAAATGACTTAATTTATTTTTCCTCTTCATGTGGATTGTCCCACATTGCCCGCAATGAGATGTTGAGTGCTCACTCCCTATATAAATAGGGGTGCACTCTCCTCGTTGAAAAACACACCAGTCAACGATCGGGTAGCTCCAAATTATTGAGCAAGCTCGGTCCGCGACTAAATCTCTCTCTCTACTTTCCTATTCTCCGGAGTAGTCCTAGCACGACTACGAAGGGGGTTTGGATCTGATCCGGACGTCTAAGACGCGGGTTTCTTCTCAAGTGAAACTTTCTACCGCGTGTGATCGGCTCGGAGGCGAAAGCGGCTCGGGCGGATCGGTGCGAGGGTGCGAGGCGGCTCAGGGAGATCGGGTCAACGCGGCTCGGGTACGAGGAGCTTCTCAAGACGGTGCGGTACATCTTGCCTGCTCCAGGGCCAAGATTCCGGGTATGTGGTTAAGCGTTTTTTAGCGTAATTTTAATTAGTCGCTTAGTGTAGATCCTTCTTGGAGTGGTCAGACCCACTCCAAGTCGGCATAGATCGGGCTGGGTTCTGGCTCCCCAGAGCCTAGCTAAATTGTTTAGCTAGTCTAGAAATTTTGATTTCTGTTTTTCCGCTGCGCCTTTGTGCCTCCGTGGTCCGTCCGACTTAGGACGGATACGGATCCGAGCTCTGGGGTTCCGCCAAAACCCCAACACAAGCATGTATCAAAAGCAGAAGACACACCAGAATCCAGCATCCAGAATCAAATCTGATATCCACAAAAACACTTCTTCCAGCTTCCTTTCAAGGCTGAGTGATGGAATTAGCAATTAATACAATATTTTTTGCAATGAAAATTTATAAAAATGAATTTAAACAATGATGGAATATAGATGAAAGGTTGTATCATACTGGAGGCATATTGATAGACGATTGTGTCGCGGTGACATCATTCACAAGTTCTTGGGTTGAAACACTAAAAACAGAGAAAATAAAATTAGGAAAAATAACGCCTAAAATAAATCAAAATTTTAATATGAAAAAATTACCTTTCTTTCATTAGGCAATTATGCCTATCGTGATGCACAAACTTGTCACAACATCGACATAACTGTAGAGGTTTCGATGCTATTTCTATGGCCTTTCCTCTCCTCCTTTAATCCGTTTTCCGCTACCTTTGGTCTTTGCAATGGAAGATGGATGAATATCGGTGGTTTCCGGTAATGTTGGCCTTTTATCTGGTTGTGAATTTTTTGGATTTTCAGATGTCAGTCGCTGAATATCTTCGAAGGCCTTGTCAATCAAAATGTATCCCATGGAAAGCCGTTCAGTTGAAGAGCGAGCAAATTGCAAAAACTTGTGAACTTTATTTGAAAGATTGGTGAACTTTAAATCTTGTTCCTTGCTGTAGCTACCTTGAATTTTGACATCATTATTATCTCGAACTATTTCATTTGTTACCAAGGATGTCCATCTTTTAAAAATATAACATTGCGACAAAATATCAACAAATTTATTGCGCAATACAATAAGAATATGCCTACACGGAATACCATCAGTTTCAAACTTCTTGCAACTGCATATTGCGGCTTCTTCTGGACCTTTATAAACAACATCTCTAGATTTATTTGGATTCTTCATTTTGCCCATCCTTTTTACACAATATTTCCGGACATTGCCTTCACACCCTCTCATCTGTGATGCATAACTCAAGCTTCGAACAGCTTCTTCCTGAAGAACATAAAATTTCTCATGTGTATATATATCTCTGCCATCTGCCCCTCTATTTATAGATCTGTAAGCAATTTTTGTTTTGTATGCATGGTCTCGTAATCCGCCGCCAACTCATTTTGCCGTTGTTTCCTTATGGTTCTTTCAAATCTCGAAACAAACTCAGTCAAGGTATTCTTTTTATTCACAAACTTATCAAGGAAAGAAATTCATGCTCTCCGATCTTTGAGTTGTATGAATTCCAGCCGTGATGATATCTTTAGAATATACTGGTATCCATTTTTCACGAAGTGAGTATAGATCGACAAGCCATTCATGATTATTCAAATGGTTATTACATAAAATATTCTCCCATTTGATTTCAAACTCTTCAGGAGTCTCAGAATTCCAAACACAATCTTGAAATGGAATATTAAACTCACTTTTGAATGCCGTCGCACCAAGTTTATTTGGAAGTTTTTTAAAACATGCCATATGCAATACTTATGAATGGAAGCAGGAAATACCTCGCTAATTGCAGCTTTCATGGCAGAATCTTGATCGGTGATTATCACTTTAGGTAAATGACCGCACATGGCTTCTTTAAACTTCTCAAACAACCAAATAAAAGATTCTAACCGTTCATTGCACATGAATCCGGCCCCGAAATTTACCGTTTGTCCATTGTGATTTACCCCGGTAAAAGGTGCAAAGATGAGACGGTATTGATTGGTGTCATATGTTGTGTCAAATATTAACACATCTCCAAAATGTTTGTAATACTTTCTACCAAGAGCATCTACCCAAAACACATGTATTAATTTATTTTCATTATCAACTTTATATGCATACTCGAAAGATGGATTCAACTCTTTCTCCTCTTGCAAATGCTCCATCAATAAGTGAGCATCATACGCTTTCTTCTCATCCCTCTCCCTCTGCAAGGCATTCGGAATATCTCTTTCGGTGCATCCAATATCTCCATAACCACCACTTTCAACTGATAAGACTGAAAAACAATCTGATGTCTTTATGTTAGCATCTTTTAGTGTGTTTAGGAGGCATTTTTGTGCTTCAATCACGTTTCTATTGTTTCTTAAGAATTGTTGTTTTCTTGGAGTGACACACACATGATTATGAGATTCATTAAACCTCCGAACAGACCACTTTCCATCAGAGTCTCTTTGAAGCCTTATACTTGCCAAGCAATTTTCTCGGGTTATGGCCCTTTTCCTCTTTGCTTGTCCATCCGTTATATTTTTTTCTCCATTGGTAGCCCTTGTTTTGAGCAAACAAATTGTTGAGAACACCTTTCTCATGTAACTTTGTCAAGTTTTGTCGCATATTTCCTAACTGAAAACTCGGCTAATTTTGCATACTGTTTGTAAAAATCCTCCCCTTCTTTCAATGAGTTAAAACTCTTTCCTTTTACTGGCTTATACATCTCCTCAACACTTTCCCAAGCGGATGCACAATTCGGCATTGAACTCGATTCATCCATTGAATATATGATTACTACACACGCAAAGAAGACAATTCAGAATTTACAATTTTTTAATATGATTAAAAATTAATGCACGAAAATCTGACATCATTAAGTACTAATTGCAACAAAGGAGAAAACATGTTACTTCAATTAGCATACCACTCAATTAGCATCCATTCAATGAGCATTCACTTAAATCAACTACAATTAATACAGAACCTAGAAATAACAAGCTCACAACAATCCCATCTCTCAACCGACAATGGGTCAATCCAACGAAAGCGTCCTCGTCGGCCCAAAAACCTATCCCCAATTTTGGCCTTAACACTATCATATGCCATATGAGGCAACCCCTCATATGCCCTCTCACATAAAGGGGGCGGGTACAAGGGGGCGCGCGCGCACACACACAGATATATATAGGGTTAGGGTTTTGGATCAGTACATCCGGAGTAGAATTTCCCATCTCCTGTTCGTTCGAATTTGTTGTCGTCGTCAAGCTTCCAGAAGAAGAATCATCGTCAGTGGCCGCGTAGGGGGGGAGGTGGGGGAACCAGGAATTTTATTGACCCGGTGAAAATAAAGATGATGTAAAGAATATTATTTTTATAAAAATACCAAAACAAAAAAAATAAACACGGACCCGTTTTAATTATTTATTAATAATAGCTAAAAATTAGTATTGTACATATATTTAAAATATGATATATAACATATAAAATGTATATTTAAGTTGACAAGATAGTATCAAACCTATAAACATGCATACCTAGGAAAATAATCTTTGATAAAAAAAATAATAATTGAAGATTAATTTTTTTACATTAATACACACACAGAAAAACATATAGAAATAATAATTTCTTTTAGATTAATTTAGAGACAGAGTACAGTTCGAGTTAGAGAGAAAAAGAGGGAGAAAAGTGAGAGGTAATTTGGGGGGGGGGGGGGGGGGGGGGGGGAGGGAGGGAGGGAGGGAGGGAGGGGGGGGGGGGGGGGAGAGAGAGAGAGAGAGAGAGAGAGAGAGAGAGAGAGAGAGAGAGATGGCTACCACTAGGTTAAATGAAATCGTGTTACTTGTATATTAATAACTTTAATTTTATTTTGTTGCCCAGGACGGCTACCACGTAGTTTTGCCACTAGTGGGAGGGGTTGGGGTAAAACGATGGTATGTGCGTGGGGCGAAAGAGGAAAATATTTGGGTACATGCGTGTGGCAAACTTGTAGATAAGTGATGTGCGCGGAGTAAAACGGTGGGTGCACAAATGAACTACCGGAAACAAAGAGTGCTGTTATTTGCACTACACCGTTTTATGAAAACACCACAAAAATTTTTCCTTTCCAATTTTAACCTTAAGATATCTAATTTCACCACACAACACCCCATCTTAAAATTATTATATACTGTTAAAATTAATAAAGTAACTAATGTAACTAGCATTATAATATAACTTATGTGTTCAGCTTTGTGTTGCTCCTACAGGCAAGGTCGACGCTCGCTGCAGCGACTGCAGACGGCAGCATCAGCGTTGTCGTGTCGACGGAGGGCTGATGGTGATCGCCGGAGTCGTTCGTGGCGTGGATCGGAGCTGCTATCGAATGGAGGAGGCGCTGGCGTTGGTTCAAGAGGATGAAGGAGATTGGCGGGGTGCTTGACGGAAGGGGAGAGTCGGAGGTAGGTGTGTGTGTCGGAGTGTAGATGGCGGCGATGGGCTGAAGGGGTTCGCCGGAGATGTTCGGGGTGTAGAGTGACGGTGAACGGTGACGGGGAGAAGGGCTTGAGGCGCTGCATGCGAGGTTGTGGGGTCGGTGGAGTTGTGTGGCGGGGTCGAGTTGAGGGCGGTGGTGGGGTGCTACGGCGATGGAGGGAAGACTGGAGTCGGGGAGAGAGTAAGGGAGGCGGGTTGTTTGTGGGGCTGCCGGAGGCGGCGCTGAAGTTGTGGGGAGAGATGACAGGGCTACGAGTTTGTGGTTTGGCGTGAAGGGTTGCGGTGATGGCGGCCTTGGAGGCTGGAAGGAGGTTGATGGCGGTGCTAGGGAGCTGGCGAGAGGAAGTAGGAGAAGCAGGTGAGGGATGAGATCTTGTTGGTTGGAGGGAGGTCGGAGGGAGGCTGATGGGTGGTGGTGTCCGGAGTTTGCTGGGGTTCGGGTTGTAGGGGGAGCTCGCCGAAGAGTTGTGGGGTGAAGAAAGGTGGTGCTGGTAGTGTTGCTGAGGAGTTTTGAGAGAAAGCAGGGCTGCCGCGGCTGAGGTGGTGGTCGCCGGTGGTCCCTCGGTTGTTGGTGGACGATGGGGGAGGTAGTCGGAAGCTTGGGCGTGGGCTGCGAAAACTTGGTGATGTCGAGTTCTTAGAGGAAAGAAGACAGTGATGGAGAGAGGAGGAGAGAGAATGCGTTGCGGCTGTGAGGGGATAAGCCTGTGTGGTGAAATTAGATTTGTTGGGGTTAAAATTGGAAAGGAAAATTTTTTGTGGTGTATTCATAAAACAGCGTAGTGCAAATAACAACACTCGGAAACAAAACGTAAACCTACATAATTTTCTTCTGTTTTTTTTTTTGCCATGGCCAGTTGCCGACGGCAAGGTTGGTGTAGTTGGGGATATGGGCATGCTGCAGCCTGCATGCACATGGGTTAAAAACATAGAATAGAGGAAAGCCTCAACAAATTCCCAACAATCCTACAGTTTTTTTATCAATAGATGCATATGAAATAGCAAGGAAATGCGTCTACAGGAGATGCATATGTATGATCTTATTGGATGATGGCGGGTGTACATATATAGTAGCTGAAGAAGGAGAATTAATGTAAAACATATAACTTAATTAACTTGCTGTAGATGTAAAAAAGCAAAGGCGCAGCGCAGAACAAAATTAAGGAAGACTAATTTAGCTATATATAAGGAGGTACGTCATGGCGAGTTCAAGCAACCGGGTAGACAGGCATCATGGCGAGTCCGCAGAGGCCGTTGGCGTCCCCGACGTCCTTCTGCATCCTTATGTATCCGCCCTCGCCCCAGCTCTCGCCCCACTGGTTCTTGACCAGCCAGTAGCTCATCCCAGTATCCGAATCCGTTCCATATCCGACGACGGTCACGGCGTGGTTGAGATCGCTCACTTCATTGACGTCACATGGGCCGTTGAACACGCCGCTCTGGTAGTTTTTGAAGTCGTCGCTTGCGTAGATGCCTACGGCGACCGGCTGATTCGCCACTGCCTGCATGAGCGATTGCTCGCCTTGTATCGTTTCATAGCTGCTGATGGTGGCGACGGGAGACGCCGAGCCGTCACAGTTCCCCTGCTCTTTTCGATACGGGTAGCTCTCTTCGCTTGCCAGCCCACCGTGCCCGATGATGAACTTGTAGGCGTTTATGGGAAGACCCCCGTCGCATCCCTGATCGTCACCGCCAACATCGCAGTCCAGGACCTCCTGCTCCGATAGCGACACCAAGTTCCCCGTGCTGATCTGGACGACCCCCTCCATCGCCGCCACAGCCGCAAACGCCCAGCAGCATCCTATGAATTACCGACCATATCCACGCATTAGCATTTGATACAATGGGTATGAAATATCGGTGTCAAGGTTGTACTAATTACCGCATGGGTTCTGGTCCTTGACACCGGTGACTGCGCCTTGCTCGACCCAGTTCACGGCAGAGGGCGTGTCGCTCATGCTTTCATACTTGGATGTCGTCACGGGGTTGGCACTCCATTCCGAGGCGGTGATCCGATTTCCGGTGTACGACTCCTTGAACTCCTCGGCGGTGAGGTCGGAAAACTTGTTCAGCCCGAGCTTGTACGTGCGGCGTTCGTCGCGGTTGGCGGCCTCAACGCGTTCGACGTTCTGCTTGAATATCTTGAGCCTGCGCTCTTTCTCCGCGGCATCTTTGTAGACGCGTCCGTGCTTGGCCATCCACTGCTCATGCCTCGCCGACATCGTCAAGTCGACGTCGCTCGGGTGTTGCGGATTCTGGCCGTGGGGCAAAAGGTCTGTCGCGGCGGATGCAACGGCGACCAGGATCATCACCAGCAAGGCCGATGGCAAGCATCGGTACTGAAGATGGCCGTCGAGGGAAGCCATAATGAAATCAATTTAAAATTAATTGCGGATTTGGGAAGTGAATGAATGGGCTTGTTTCTCGTAACAACTTGTTGCATGCTCAAAATCAGCAGGGATGGCTGGGGGTTTATATAGGAGAAAGGTTTTTGAATAATAGTTATAATAATGAATGGGCTTGTTTGACACGCATGTAGGATGGGGCCATTGCGTGAAGAAAATATACAGGGATGTGATCGTGATATTTGCATATATTTCTTTGTAACAAAATTAAGAACTTCCTTTCAATTTTTCGAATGATTATTCGTGGTGATCAAAGGAATTAAAATGGGGTGGAAGCATCTGGAGCTATTGTTTTTTAAAATTTAAAAATTGAATAAATGGGGGTGGAAGTACATATACGGCCAAAGAGGAAGACGAGAGTAGTCTGGCCGCCTTGGAGTTTTGCTCCCAACCCCAGCCCACTTCACAAGGCAACGACGTAGGGCGGAGAGCTTGACTCCCTGTGTGTATCATGCCTTGGGTCTTTGAGTGAAAGCAAAGTGGGAATTGTGAGACAAACTCTCGGGTTTACTCTTTCCGCCCCAATTAACCTCATCCCCGTGGGCCTTAGTTTGCAACCTTGAACAGTGTGTTTTCTCACTACATGTTGGTTGACTGGAGGACTGGAGATCAACACAATCACGCGGGACACGTATGGCCTCCAGGAGTGGGATGCATCTCGTTCGGCTTGACGAAGAGCGTACGGGACAAGCTCATGTGCACTGTGAACTTTATCTACGTAATTATATATCAATGAATTCATGTGTGTGTAAAGATATTGGGTTTCGCTTGGGCCCACTGGCAGTGGGGCCCAGCCCAGCAAGTCAGATGGGACCCGTCAGTCGGGACCTCTACCCAGCTCGAGATGTTGGCCCGACCTGACCTGAACCGACCTCAGCTCATCACATCTCTGCAAGGACGATCTCGCTCCCGAGATCGGCCTTCTCAGCCTCAAGGCCCGAGCACCTACTTGCTCAGTCAGCTCGGTCCACTCTACATGGCATAAAATTAGGCGACCTATCCGCCCTCTCCCAATAACCGACTATCTTATCTGCAGCCGCGGTCCATTACCTCATGTCGTATCTGTGTAGGAGATTGTTACGCCAAGGAATCTACGGTCTCTGCCAACCATTGGTGCTAAACTCTGTGGGAAATAAGTTCAGAGTCAAAATCCCCGTCATTCTCTAGTATTGACGATGTCGAATCGCCCCACCAATTAAAGGCATGAGTGGCCAATTCTCGAGGAAGCATCGGAGGTCATACCCTCCCCTTCAATCAAAGCCGGAACTACTCTCGGCAAAAAGCTGCCTCTCAAAAGGAAACAATTTTATTCTTCCTTTTATTTTGACTAATTTTTATTCCATCAGCTTTATTATTTCAATCGCAATTTTGGAATAATCTCCCAAAAATATCCTTCTTGTTGTGAGTGGGGGAAAGGCCTTAGGGCTCCCCACCACTTATTCATCCATTTACTCCACCACATTAAGTGGTGGAAACTTTTGGTATCCTAGGCTTTTGGGTTGCCTAAGTGATTTTATAAATAAATCACCATGGTTTGTTGCCATGGTAAATTTCTCTTCCAATATTTTCTTCAACATGTTATCAGCACTTTTGGCTCTACAATTTTGAGCTTCTTTCCTCGCAGAAAATTCTATCCCATACTTTGTTACGCTCCTCTAATTCGTTACACGCGAAGGAATCTTTGGTTGCAGCTGAACGTTGCGTATTTCCTCTTGGGCGTATTTGGAGCGTGGAATTTTTTCTCTACGGATCTTTTATTCTTTGGCTCTTCCCTAGATTTTCAATCTAGAGGTAATATCCGTCGATCCCGGAGATAAATAAATTTTTATTTTAGCCATGATTTTTTACAACCTCTTTTTGGCTTGTTTAAAATCTGCTAAATACAATATCATACTTTGATAAAATACAACAAAATAAGATTAAAAAATAAAAATAAAAAAAACCCAACATTCCCCCGCGAAGGGGGGGTTCTTCCCCCCCCCCGGCCGACGGCGGGGAATTTGACCCAACACCCCACCCCCCCCCCCCCCCCCCGAGGGGGGGGTCTCCCGATCATCGCCCCCCCCCCCCCCCGTCAGGGAGGGGGGGAGTTCCGGCGCCGCCCCCCCCAGCGCCCGGGGGGGCTGTTCCGGCGCCCCCCAAGCGGGGGGGGGGGGGGGGGGGGGGGGTTCTTCTGTTCGACGCCCCCCCCAACGCGGGGGGGGGGGGGGGGGGGGGGTTCTTCTGTTCGACGCCCCCCCCCAACGCGGGGGGGGGGGGGGGGGGGGGGGGGGGGGGGGGGGGGGGGGGGGGGGGGGGGGGGGGGGGTTCTTCGGTTCGACCCCCCGGACGGGGGGGCGGCGTTCCGACGTCCCCCCGGTGGGGGGGGGGGGGGGTTCTCGGTTCTCCGCCCCCGAGCAGGGGGCCCTCCTCCGACGTCGATCCCCCCCAGGCGGGGGGGGGGGGGGGATTTCTTTACAGCGCCCCCCCCCCCCCCCGACCGGGGGGGGTGTCCTTCTCATCGTCGCCCCCCCAGGGGGAGGGGGGTTTTTCTGTCGGCATCTTGCCGATCGCAGAAACAGAGGGAGGGGGGTGGGGGCTGGGATATTTTTGGTGTTGAGGGGTCAGCCTTAGCGTTTGGGGGGTTTTGACATTCCACAACCCAAAATTGGGTTTAAAGGCTAATTCTGTTTATATCATAATATAATTTTTAGCTTTTATGTTGGGCCTGAAGCCCATCTGTCACAAATACATATACATTCTATGAGACAGAAGCCCAGTAAATTTTGTGTACTTAATATATTTTGCCTACCAAATACGGGCCTGAAGCCCATTAATTCTCATTGCAATCTTTAAATTTTTAATTAAAATTTTAACACTGGGCCTGCAGCCCAAATGTTAACAATTTTATTTTGACTTCTTATGGCCTGAAGCCTAGTAGATTTTATTGCAATATTTATTTTGTTGATTTTTGGCAAATGGGCCTACAGCCCAAATATTAATGAAATATTACACAGATTAATATTTATGGGCATGCCGCCCCTTTAAATTATTAATCTATATCATTTCTTGGTTATGAACTTGTCGCTTCATATTGCTAAATTTATAACACTATTGCATTATTATTAAATTATGGAATTTTAGGATTTTTTCAAAATATAATTATCTTAAGGATCCTGTGACCGCTCTGCCATTAGTAAACTAACCTAACGGTGTATGACGTCTCCCCGTGGTCCGAGAGATTATTATATTTTATAGTCTATTTTTCCTGCCTGTGTTATATACATGCGTGGTTGTTTATTTTGTGTCTGTAGCATTTATAAACTGCGTGAATGTTTATGTAAGCTAAAATGTGATTTTTGGGATCGGCCAATTTGATACCCTTTAAATTCCTTGCAGTTTAATTTTCTTTTTTGAGAGAATTTGTAAGTGAGGATTATATGTATTTTTGCCAAAGACCGGTGTACCGAAAAAATGAAGACGACGTCGTAAATTGGAAAATATAGGGACCCATTCTGGGTTTCCAAGTTGTATTTTTCTTTTCTTTATGGACTGTATATTCGGACTTTGGACTTTGTATATTTTTGGGTATCTGGCCGATCCCCACATTTTGCTTACTTTATTCGTTATGCGTGAATTTCAATTTTAACTTAATTCATGCTTATTTTAAATTGCGTAGATAAATGGCAAAATTGGCAAGCGTCGATTTCAAAGTCCTTGACTCTGCAGGGAAGAATTACTTGAGTTGGCGAGTGGACCTGAAGTTCCACTTGCATTCGATGGCCCTCCTTGGGTCCATTTTGGCTCCTTCCTCGGCCCCAGCAGCGGCCGATGCTTCTGCTGCATCCAGCAGCGGCACTCCAACCACTGTATTCGATGTAGATAAGGCGAAAGCCATAATCTACATTAGGAAACATATAGATCGGACCTTAAAGGCCGAATACTTAACGGTTGATGACCCAAAGGACCTGTGGACAGCGTTGGAGACACGGTATAAACATCAAATTGATATTATATTACCGCGTGCAAGTTATAAGTGGGAAAACCTCAGACTTCAGGACTATAAGTCCGTCGCTGAGTATAATTTTACACTTCATAACATCACCTCACGTCTGAAGTTGTGCGGTGAAGAAGTGACAAAATAGTGCATGTTGGAAAAGACATTTACCTCGTTTCACGAGAAAGATGCAATCCTCATGCAGCAGTATCGTGAACGCAACTTCACGAAATTCTCTGATCTGATCGCATGCCTACTTAGGGCAGAGCAGAATCGAGACTTACTGCTTGCCACTCATAATTTACATCCAGCTGGCACTGCCCCTATCCCTGAAGTCCACCACGTTTCTCCCCAGAAGTGGAAAAACAAGAGTGTTACGACCTAAAGATCGAAAGAGTCCAACTCCCATCCGGATCCGCTGATTTACCCCATTGACTCTCCCCGTGGTGAAAGGGCCTCCACCCCGGGAGACCGAGGCTATGCAGGAACGGGCGTGCCTCGCAGCACTCCCCCCACCCAGCCGAGGCGCGCAACCGCAGTTGCTCGCCCCGTCGGGAGCAAAGCGCTTGGGGAGCCCCCGGACAGTACCGCCGGACAGGCTGACATGGTCATATGCGTGTCCTACCGTCCCAGCGGCCCATAACCCACGACCGACAAGGAG
>CM061140.1:113624201-113653812 GCA_030789695.1 Scilla litardierei
TCCACAATTTACTCAAATTCCACCTAAAACCCGGGTTTTGCTAACTCACCCTCATTAGAGAGGACTGAGACATTCTAAATCATCAATTAAACATCATAAGTCATCTTATAAGAGCCATGATAGCATGGTTTCACAGTGTCAATGTTTCTCATTCATATCGATATTGGTCATGCACCTATGTGTCATGCCCTCCATCTCAACCACGTCACATATCAACATGGGTCATGCACCAAAGTGACATGCCCTCCATCACAACTCATTGATACATCACTTATGAAATCATGCCATACATGTCTCGCAACATCACAATTTATAACATGGTTCTTGATACAAGAGCATATAGTCTCAATTCTCATGTTTCTTTAACTTCACATTCATTGGGGCATTTCAACAAACACGTGGCAGGCGTCATAGAAACGAACATTGTCACATTATCAAATGTAATAACAACAGCATAACTAAGCATTTCTTCAGTAGCACAACCATGCATAATGGAATGAAAAATTAACATCACCACACGATTCAATATTCAACCAACACTCCAGCCTGCTGGAATTGTCAGGACAGACGTAAAGATCAACACATTTCATTCATTCCTCTTGGGAATTTGACAAAACAATCTAAATGAAAGTTGAAGATATGGCAGTTTAATTTGGTTGTTGTAAATTGTATTTGGTAGAAAAGCCTCAAGTGTTGAGGTCCGCACTTGGTGAGATTGTGTTGAGTTGTATTGGAAACCCTTGCTAAAGGCAACATGTTTGTTGTAATTCTCTAGTGGAGAGAGGGTGTTGGTTGTAGAAGGCCTCAAGTCGAGGCAAATGGCTCTCTAGTTTGAGAGTTGAATGGTGTATTAAATCCCAATGAGTTTGGGAACTGGACGTAGCCCACGGGAGGATGAACCATGATAAATTGCCTTATGTGTGATTGTGATGATTGACTCTTTCCCTCATTCTCTATTACTTACTTGTGGGTGCTATTCCGTTGTGCATCATTACTTTGATAGCTTGTATTAGAGATCGTTGAATAAGAACCTAGTGGAGTAACTTTATAGGAGTGTTAAACAAGCTAGAAGGATAATTTTTATTGAGTGCAATTAGTTTTTTTACACTATTCAACCCCCTTCTAGTGTGTTTGGCATCTACTGGATCCCAACACATATTTTCTTTGAAATTGAACAATGATAGATTGACTTTTGTACCACATTCATCTCAACTAGTGATGCATAATTTTATGATGATGAGGTAGAATTAAGGAGTAACAGAGTTAGAAAAGAGACTAGTTTTGGTAATGATTATTACACCTTTCTTGTTGATAATGATACATTAACATACAATGTAGCCATCACATCACCTGATGCTACTTTTTGGAAAGAAACTATTAATAGTGAATTAGAATCTATTTTGTCCAATCACACTTGGAAACCTGTTGAATTGCCACGTGGTGCTAAACTTATTGGTTGTAAGTATATACACCAAATGGGTCAATTGATAAGTTTAAGGCTATATTAGTTGCTAAAGATTACAACCAAAAGAAAGAAATTGATTATTTTGATACTTTTGCTCATGTCACTAGATTAGCTTCTATTCGTGTTTTGGTTGTATTAATTAGCATTTGTAATGATCTTATTATCCATCAAATAGATATCAAGATTGCTTTCCTTAATAGTGAATTAGAAGAGAAAATTTATGTGCAACAACCTGAAGATTGTGCTGGAAATGAACACAAAGTACACAAGCTTATTAATCACTTTATAGCTAGAAATAATTAAGCTCCCAAATAATAGCATGATAAATTTGATATTGTTTTCATTTCCAATGGTTATCACATTAATGATGCATATAAATGTATTTGTTTGAAATTTGATAAAAAGTGTTGGTGTGATTATTTGCTTGCATGTTGATGACATGCTCATTTTGGCACCAATTTGGAAATTGTGAATGAAACAAAATTGTTTTTTCTTCTAAATTTGATATGAAAGATATGTTTGTTATTGCATCATACGTAGGTATGTTTTGATGATAAGCAAACAATTAGTGTTGCCAATGAAATTTGTGAGTATAGACAATTAAGTCAACATGGTCAACAATCTACTCAAGATCACAATAGACAATTAAGTCAACATGGTCAACAATCTACTCAAGATCACAATAACTTGAGATATGGAGTTAAAGCTTGAAGATTGGAGAGTCAAAGGATGTGGAGCTTAACATGAAGACAAGAAGCTCATCCAAGGACACATGGATCAAGACTAGTTGATGGGCCAAAGATTACATCAAGACTTCAAGTATAGTGTGAGTGATGTATTTATTTTTGTAACCTGTCTTAGAATGTTAAAGTCATTAAATTGAAGCTTGCACATAATTAGAAAATGGTTTTTAAAATTTTAAATGTTCTAAAAATGTTTTAAAATCACTTAGATAGAAATTCATAGAGCTTTTTGATACAAATCTATGTATCAAAAAGCAATGCTTGGTGTGTGATTGGTTTGCATATCTGGTTTGGGTTTCTGTACTTGTAATTAAATTTGTTTTAATTTTCATTGTTTATTTCTGCAGCATCTTAAATTGAGAATTGTTTGCAGTAAGCTTGTCACTAACTGTAGCTATCTAGTTTTTAAGTATCTGATCCAAAGGCGTTGACCCTGTCAAATATTCCCATAAGTATACTATACCATTAATAAGTTCAACGGTAAATTGCACATATATAATAGCAAAAAATACATGATATGGAAACAAAAATGAGCATAGTTTATAGGAATATTGTCTGAAATGATAACATCAGCAATATACCTTAGCGCTTAGAAAGAAACTTTATGTCAATGTGCCGAGATCAAATCTCATTGTTGTTGTTATTAGCAACTGCCACCGCGGAAGTATTATCCAATATACTAGCAAATGTTTTGATACAATATCCCGGTGACAAAATTTCTTAATGATGATGCATGAGAAGATGCTTCATGGAACACTACACATAAACACACACACACAGACACAGACACAGAGAGAGAGAGAGAGAGAGGGTTACCATTCCAGTATAGAATATCCAGAAAGCCTCAACAAATTCCCAACAATCCTACAGTTTTTTTATCAATAGATGCATATGCAATAGCAAGGAAATGCGTCTACAGGAGATGCATATGTATGATCTTATTGGATGATGGCGGGTGTACATATATAGTAGCTGAAGAAGCAGAATTAATGTAAAACATATAACTTAATTAACTTGCTGTAGATGTAAAAAAGCAAAGGCGCAGCGCAGAACAAAATTAAGGAAGACTAATATATATAGCTATAAGGAGGTACGTCGTGGCGAGTTCAAGCAACCGGGTAGACAGGCATCATGGCGAGTCCGCAGAGGCCGTTGGCGTCCCCGACGTCCTTCTGCATCCTTATGTATCCGCCCTCGCCCCAGCTCTCGCCCCACTGGTTCTTGACCAGCCAGTAGCTCATCCCAGTATCCGAATCCGTTCCATATCCGACGACGGTCACGGCGTGGTTGAGATCGCTCACTTCATTGACGTCACATGGGCCGTTGAACACGCCGCTCTGGTAGTTTTTGAAGTCGTCGCTTGCGTAGATGCCTACGGCGACCGGCTGATTCGCCACTGCCTGCATGAGCGATTGCTCGCCTTGTATCGTTTCATAGCTGCTGATGGTGGCAACGGGAGACGCCGAGCCGTCGCAGGTCCCCTGCTCTTTTCTATACGGGTAGCTCTCTTCGCTTGCCAGCCCACCATTCCCGATGATGAACTTGTAGGCGTTTATGGGAAGACCCCCATCGCATCCCTTGTCGTTGCCGCCAACATCGCAGTCCAGGACCTCCTGCTCCGATAGTGACACCAAGTTCCCCGTGCTGATCTGGACGACCCCCTCCATCGCCGCCACAGCCGCAAACGCCCAGCAGCATCCTATGAATTACCGATCATATCCACGCATTAGCATTTTATACAATGGGTATGAAATATCGGTGTCAAGCTTGTACTAATTACCGCATGGATTCTGGTCCTTGACACCGGTGACTGCGCCTTGCTCGACCCAGTTGACGGCAGATGGCGCCGTGTCGCTCATGCTTTCATACTTGGATGTCGTCGCGGCTTTGGCACTCCATTCCGAGGCGGGTGATCCGATTTCCGGTGTACGACGCCTTGAACTCCTCGGCGGTGAGGTCGGAAAACTTGTTCAGCCCGAGCTTGTACGTGCGGCGTTCGTCGCGGTTGGCGGCCTCCACGCGTTCGGCGTTCTGCCTGAATATCTTGAGCCTGCGCTCTTTCTCCGCGGCATCTTTGTAGACGCGTCCGTGCTTGGCCATCCACTGCTAATGCCTCGCCGACATCGTCAAGTCGACGTCGCTCGGTGGTTGCTGATTCTGGCCGTGGGGCAAGCGGTCTGTCGCGGCGGATGCGACGGCGACCAGGATCATCATCAGCAAGGCCGATGGCAAGCATCGGTACTGAAGATGGCCGTCGAGGGAAGCCATAATGAAATCAATTTAAAATTAATTGCGGATTTGGGAAGTGAATGAATGGGCTTGTTGCTCGTAACAACTTGTTGCATGCTCAAAATCAGCAGGGATGGCTGGGGGTTTATATAGGAGAAAGATTTTTGAATAATAGTTATAATAATGAATGGGCTTGTTTGACACGCATGTAGGATGGGGCCATTGCGTGAAGAAAATATTGGGATGTGATCGTGATATTTGCATATATTTCTTTGTAACAAAATTAAGAACTTCCTTTCAATTTTTCGAATGATTATTCGTGGTGATCAAAGGAATTAAAATGGGGTGGAAGCATCTGGAGCTATTGTTTTTTAAAATTTAAAAATTGAATAAATGGGGGTGGAAGTACATATACGGCCAAAGAGGAAGACGAGAGTAGTCTGGCCGCCTTGGAGTTTTGCTCCCAACCCCAGCCCACTTCACAAGGCAACGACGTAGGGCGGAGAGCTTGACTCCCTGTGTGTATCATGCCCTGGGTCTTTGAGTGAAAGCAAAGTGGGAATTGTGAGACAAACTCTCGGGTTTACTCTTTCCGCCCCAATTAACCTCATCCCCGTGGGCCTTAGTTTGCAATCTTGAATAGTGTGTTTTCTCACTACATGTTGGTTGACTGGAGGACTGGAGATCAACACGATCACGCGGGACACGTATGGCCTCCAGGAGTGGGATGCATCTCGTTCGGCTTGGCGAAGAGCGTACGGGTCCGAGCGTCGGCGAGCCGAAGTGAGTCCTCGGCAAGACAACGGCCTCCGTGGGGATAGAGATGAACGGGCTCGAGGGCGGACGCGTTCGGCTCCGGGCTGATTGGACGCCGAAGAGTAACCTCGGCGCAGCTGGATCTCCTTGACCTGAACAGACGAGGAAGCTCGTCGGGGGGGGGGGGGGGGGGGGGGGGGGGTCGGACCTTGGTTCCGACCAAGTCCCCCCGATGCCTAAGTCAGAATGGATCTGAAGGATGCTCGGTGCGATCGGTATGGCTCACGGGGAGGCCGACACGCGAGTCCTCGGGCCGAGCTGTGGAGGAGAATTATGAGGTGGGAGATCAGTTCGTTCAGGAAGAATACCTCTGGGTTTTTGGTATCCAGAGAGTGGTCCCTTTCTACGTTGTTCTTCGAGTCTCTTTATAGGAGTCTTCCTCGGCCACGTCCCCTCGACGTCCCCGTATTTCGCCCCGATGATCCGCCACTTTGATGGTGCCTTCATGGGTCATGAAGGTGGGTGTAATGGGGCTCCTTAATAGTGATTAAGGGGGGCACGCTTTAAGGGGTGGTTAACTCCTGCTGGTGTGGGTCAGCTGTTGCGTCCGCTTCGGTCCGAGGCCGGCTTGACTCCGAGTCTTCGTGGGGGCCTCGTTCTCCCCAGGCCCGTGGGCTTGAGACATGGGCTTGGGCCGTTCGGTCTGGGCCTATCCTAGGAGAGTCGTATCAATTGCCCCCATCGCTCGGGCTGTTCGGATTCTGACGATTCGTTCGACGGGTGTGATCCGTGTCGAGTTGACAGCTGCGTCAGTCGAGGAAATGGCATTGAATGTAGGCCATCATGGCACTGCCAGGTTGAAATTCTCCCGCCCCAGGGAGCAGAATTCGAAGTGCCACGCCTCGCGGGATGCCGACACGTGTGCACATGTGGATGGCTTGCGATGGAGCGGAGGGTTTTGGGGGAGTGGGATAACTGGTGGCGGTTCTTTTGCGGATGAAGGCTCTGCCCCTACAACGCTGTCTTTTCCTCTCTCATCTCCCACGTCCCCCTCAGATTTTCTCTGTGCTGTGTTATGTGTCCCTCGTCGTCTTCCAATTCTGCCTCTGGGGCAGGTCCGTCGGCCGCTGTCGCCACACCCGTTCAGCCCCTAGAATCGGTCACGAAGATCAGTCGCCATGGGGTGACTTACCCGGGGTGCCTTTCGAGGTGATGGGGTGGCTGTCGACAGTTTGTGCTTCCTCAATCGGGCCGTTGCGTTTCAGATACCTCCTTCCCCCCATGTTACGCCCAAGCCCCTGAGAAGCACTAGTAGAAAACAGCTTATCAGCCATGGACTCAATCCGTGGCAGATGTTTGAATAACTGCCACGGACTAGTCCGTGGCCGATTTTCTGTGACAGATAGACATAACAGCCACGAAACATTTACCACGGATCAAATCCATGACAGATATCTTCATCTGCCACGAATAGTTCCGTGGCAGATATTATTGACCACAGATCACATCGGCCACGGATATATTCATCGCCAATATTCTGTGGCAGATAGGCGAAATATTTTCGCAGGGCGGGAGAGCGCGCTGAAATCCCCAATTTCTTTTTACTCCCGTACACTGCCCTTCGTTTCTGTTATGTTCAAAACCTAGGGTTTTTGAGTGGCTATTCTTTCGCTTCCATTAAACATGGACTTCGACGAGTATGATTATGTATAAGGTGGAGGACGCCGGGATCTGAAATGAGAATGAGAGGAGGAAGGACGTCAAGATCTGCTCGCGCCACCACAAGAAGGATGCCACCGGCACGAGCAGATCGGAGCGGAAGTCGCCAACGGCGACAAGCCCGACGAGCGGGACCGGGAGCGATCTGATCAACGGGAGAACAACCGAGAGAAGGATTGAGACCATCGGAAAGAAGTGAAGAGTTGAGGATGAATCGAGATGCCCGAAGCCGGAGTGTACTAAAATTCCTAGAAGACTGATGACATCTGCGAAGATGTCTGTGGGCCAGTAATTTTTTCCTCTAAGATCTGTTGTTATTTCTTTCCTCAAGACGATTTCCCGAATTAGTGTTGGTTTGTGTTCAATAATTCAAATTTTGGCATTTAAAATCTCTTGATTTGGGATCTGAAGTGAAAGCAAGCAAGCCTCCCAATTGGGATAGATTGATAACGGGTAATGGCAGAGATTGGATGATTTGGATGAAGAGTTCATCAACATTACCATTAGGGATGAGGACCAATCCCATCAACATCACCAAGGTTTATAGTTAAACTCCATTTTCTTGACTTGTTGTTTATGTTTGTCTCTCACATTTTGGCATTAAAACAAGAAAAACAGAGGATATTGTTGTTTGTTTACGTTTACTTAATGCAATTTACAATCTGAGGGTCAGCAAGCTCTTTCTATTGCAGCTGATGCAGCTATATCACATTGTTTGACGATTTTGGCTCTGGCCGGGCAGTGACTGATCTCTGTAATAGATTTGAGAGGTAACTTTTTTGAAAGCTTTTTGTTGCATGTAGTTGTTTCCTGCCTTAAATCTATCTGGGTTCATATGAAAGTTGATTATTATTCTAATAATTGGACAACTGCAGATAACTACTATAGTTGGCCTAGTTAAAGTCTAGTGCTAGTCCAGCAAAGCTGTGGAGAAATGGACTTCATTATGCACAAGTCTTAAATTATCCAGTGATGCACATGTATCAGGTATCAGGTTTATATATGGTGTGGAGAATTTCAGGTATCAGGTTTGAAGTCCATAACTTCTAAGCACCTAGCGTTGGCAAGTCAGATTATCAGTTTTATCAGTTTTATACATGCTGTTTTTCCAGGTAAACTTTGATATATCCTATTATATTGCCATGAACATAGTCATTTGAATGTGTCCGAGTATTCATTGTATAGTCTGGGATTTTTGTGCTTATGTTATTTAGTCGTCGGTGGCTATTATACTCGCTAATAATATTTTCTCCATGAAATTGTGAGTTATTCTATTTCGTACTATTCAAACTGTACAGTTAATATGATGTATTATGATTTTTATTTCAAAAATCATTGTCCTTCAATTGTTTTTTAAACTAAAGGTTGGCATATCCTTGAAGCTCTAAAAGAAGATACATGTTCTGTAGTTTTTCTAATATCGCCACTTGTGTATCTCAACTTTTAATAACATGATATGTTAATTGTGAAGAAATTAGGGCATTATGTTATCTTATCTGTCACATTGTCTCTTGTTAATGCTTAATTGCTCACTGTTTTCCAAAACAGGAAGCAGGATGATGTTAGCTAGCTCAGACTTTATTCTTGATATTATTGTGTTCAGGGATATACGTGTCCAATACTCCATTGTAACATATGACACAGTTATGTGAGGAGCTGCGTTTTGTTCCTTAAGGTGTATGCTATTCTTCCATTGTAGTGCTATCCCCTCCAATATATTTTTCTTGCTCTTTCTGCTTCCAAGATACACGCGAGGAACGGAAGAGGCGTAGGTAAGGGAGTTGTTTTATAATTATAGTTGATGGAATCATTCAACTTAAATCAAGAAAAGCACAACAGAACAAACTTTCTCCCCACTGGATTTTCTTTTGAACTTCCTTATAAAAACATGAAATTTGATTTAATTACCAAACAACATTTTCTTTCCCAAATCAAATGTGAAGACAACTAAAGACCTTAAATCAATGAATTACGCTGGAGGTTTGTTGCTGCTTTTGATAAAATTTGGTTTCAGACAGCCAACTTGTGCGCCTAAGTGGTCCTAAAAGCACAAACTGCATCTATATGCATCTGTAATTTTGCCATCCCTCAAAAGTCCCTCTAATGTTGTTGCTTTCCATACGTTCGCTTTGGGAGCTTTAGCCTTTCTTCAATATATTGAAGATTTCACATTAGGTCTTATAATGTTCTATCACATCAGCATGCTCATAAAGTGACTCTTTATATTCTTCTATAAGAATTCTATTGTTCTGTGAGTCTTGGAAAATCTGATCATTTGTCTTGAAACAACCATTCATGGTAGGTACTCGTGCATGTGTGTTGCATGAGACATGTGAGTTGCATGAGATATGTTCATGCTACCCGTTTTAGGGGAAAAATTCTGTAAAGAAATGTGAATATATAAATAAATAAATTGTTTGAATACATAAATAAATATTCAGATAGCAAATTTTATAGTTGGCATTGGGAAACATAAACAAATTTTCGAGATTCTTCAACAAAAAAAAAATTAAATGAATTTTCGAGGATCTTCACATGCATACCACTTCAGTATATTTTGCAATATTTAAATGAATTTCTTTGGTTGTATAACAGGAGCAGAAGCTTACTTCAGAGGAGCTAGAATTTGGCTTGCCTTCATGGAAGAGCTACTGGCTAAGGGAATGAAATGCACAGAACACGTGCCTTTCTGAAAAGAAAATTGCCACATTTTTACTCAGATGAACTTGTGCTAAGCCACTGGCATTGGCTACATGCTATTCTTTTTTGTTGTTCAGCTGGTGTGTCGGCATCAATACTCCATTCCAATAAGTTCCTGATCTTCTCTCAGCAAGTGAAAAAATAAAATGCTTTCCAGGTTATTCATCCATGTGTAAGTTCAACATTTGTGTATCATTTCAGGATTTTATGAATCAGAGCTATCATATGTGACTCACTCCTGACTATAGGATTTATCCTCTGAAGTATATGGTTGAGATATTGCTTGTCTTTGTATTTGGATATAATGGTATTCTGGTTTCTGTTGATAGGAAAGATGTTTCTGGATCAGATCACAGCTATGACTTCTTCGTTGCAGTTGTAGCTACTCATGTATGCTTTTGTTTATTTGATTATTTTTATGGATATCATGATTTACTATAGACTAGATTTAAAAATTGTGGATAATGATATTAAAATATTTCATCTGTTAGTTTTCCATGTATGACAATGTTTAAGAACTGTGTTACTTCAATACCTTTTGCCTGCAAACCATGTGTCATATGACATTGTTTAAGTATATGTTTGCTTCTGTCTTGATGATCTGCTGTATCCTTTATCTTGTTCCTCTGCTTTACCTCTTATTGTATTTATTGTTTCCATGAAGCACAAAAAATAAGTTTCCATGTTGTTACTATTACCATGTTGTATATCACACACTTCTTATTTTTTAAACACACTTATTTACGGCAATGCTTTTATATGCATTTGCTGCTTTCATACCTTAATTTTTTACCTATACATTCTTTTAAATATGCTCCAGAGGAATGCAAATCCTTTGGGATATAGTAACATCTGAATAGGTTCTACACTGCGATCCTTGGAATTATTTGAAATGAGAACCACTATGTGAGCATGTGTGCGTGTGTTATGGATGGGATGGGGTGGCCTTTTGCTTCCTTAATGCGCGTTTTTTGAAAATACTTATTTATTTCAATTTTGTTTCAGGAATCGCGTCCGCAAAGTAGAGCCAGTGGAGGACTGGAGTGTAGGAATATGATGCCCTCGAGGCCATTTATTCCTGTGTGAATAGCACAAACATCTTGTTCGAAATAACAGTAAGCTGTTTGGTAATAATTTATCTAAGTTATATTGTAATCAGATGTCGACTTAGGTAAAGTCCTGAGACTTTATGCAAGGTCAGACGGATATCGAGATGAGTATCTCGATCATGGAGAAACGTTTGACCGTCTGTAGCATAAGTCTAAAATGGTTCGTGGTCATAGATGTTTCGAGACAAGGATATCGAAACATCGGACAGACCATTGTGTCTTAGTCTTCACCGTTTAGCGGTGGCAATGATCTCATGATTACTTGACTTGGCGAAGTCGAAGACGAGACACAGGTGCTCATTAGAATGAGTTCACTGAACGATCCACTAGAGTTATCATATGGTTATATTGACCAATCTGTCAGTGATAACTCTGAGTGATGATAGGATAGTTGGTCTTTTGACTTGAGGTCATTTTGACGGACCTGTGCGTGAACGGTGCCACTTAGATCAACTGACCTAGCTTCGAGGCAAGGCCTGTCGAAAGGTCTTTTGATTGGGTGTCACTTGAAACGTACGAGGCGAGTAATGACCAAGAGAGGATTCGTCTCTCCCGGTCAATGGGAGTTAGTGTCGTAGAGTTAGTTCGGTCTTTAGTAAAAACTCTGCGCAGAGTATGTTGGAAGAAGTCCAACATTTATTGACTAAAGATTGATCGAAACTAACCGGAGTCAAGTTATTGGGGTTGACAGTTTTGACCGTACCCCAGACTTGATCTACATGACACAGTTTAGACGAAAAGACTATAACTACGGAATTCATCACGGAAACAGTCAGGTGGTCCCGACAATACTCATGTCAATGAGTCAACCACATAATGATGATTCCTGAAGCAGGGACGGCAACCACTGCTCGTGGTCACTGCCGTATAGGGCTTCGAGCCCAACCTGTTGTAAGGGTCAGGCTGTAGGGTCTCACACAGAGTGTAACGCTTCGTCTAGTAATAGGTAGAAATTAGTTAGGGAGAATAATTGCATTTTTGATGCAAGGGATGAAATAATTGCATTTGATGCAATATGGTAATTTAAGCTTAGATAGGGACTATTTTGCATTTGATGCAAAAGCGATTAAATATGTATTAAATTGTTTAATACAATATTTAATAAAATAAACGCAAGGAAAAGTTCACGGGTAAGACGGGAATATCCCGGTCTAGACCCAGGTTCGAACGGCGTCCAAATCGGACACCAAATGCTCAAGTTAGAGCCCAAAAGCCCAAAGAATCAGACCAGGACAAGCCCAGGCAGAACAGGCTGCCTGGGCTAACCCAGGCGCTGCCTGGGCTAAGCCCAGGCTCGGCCTGGGCTAGCCAGGCGCAAGCCTGGGCTAAGCCCAGGCCGCCTGGGCTCTGCCCAGGCGCCTGGGCTCGCCCAGGCGCGGGCCTGGGCACGCCCAGGCGCGGCCTGGGCTCTGCCCAGGCCATTTTGCGCGCGCGATTGATGCAGCGGGGCCCACTGGTGGGCCCCAAGCCTAGGGTTTCGAACCCTAGTCACAGATTTGCATGACGGCTGATTTCTTTGGCGAAAATCTGATTTTTGTCAATCTTTGGACACTCAATTGGAGGGTCAAACGACCTCCGATTGACGAACGGTTTTTTCCTATGCGTTCACCGTTGAACGCTTGTCGTATTAATAGGTTATATCAATACTGAAGCTCAACGGTGAGTGAGTTAAAATTCACGGAAGTTTGCACTTTGTGAAGTGCAAACTAACTTGATTTTAAATTAACTCTATTTTAGTCCCACATCGGATTTTGAGAAAAGGGGAGAGTCCGCCGCCTATATAAATAGGGGTCTCCCCCCTTTCTCAAAACTCGTCCCAAGCTCTAGATCTGAGCGGCTCTCGTAAATGTTGGAGCACGCTCGGATCTAAGCTTAAATTAAATATTTCTCTATCTCCCTAAAATTTCTGCCTTACTCCTGCGGGCTCTAGCAAAGCCTCAAAGGAGTTCGGATTCTGGATCCGAAATCTTGGCGGAGGTTTCACTCGCGTGAAACTTTCTTCGGCGGTTGGTTGGCTCGGCGGCACGGGGATTGATCGCCTCGGGATGCGGAGCGGTTCGAGGAGCGGTTCGGGGAGCAGTTCAAGGAGCGGCTCGGCGTGGGACGGGAGCAGCTCGGAAGACGGCGCGGAACATCTCGCCTGCTCCAGGGCTGAGATTCCGGGTATGTGGTTAAAGTATTATTAGCATTAGTTTAGTTTAATCGCAGTAGGCTAGATCCTTCTTGGGATGGTCAGACCCATCCCAAGTCGGCATAGATCTTGGCATAGGGTCTTGGACCTTAGGGCCAAGTTAAAATTGTTTTAACTTGCATGTTAATTTAGATTAACTGTTTTTCCTTCCGCTGCTATGTTTTTCTGTCTATGTTCCGTCCGACTTAGGACGGGACTAGAATTTTGTGCCTTAAGGGAACGCCCAATACCCCAACAGTGGTATTGGAGCCTAGGTTTGCGTAGCGATCTAGGTACTGCGATTAATTTTAAACTTAAGAATGCTTTTAAATACTTTTTAAAATGTTTTTAAAATTATGAGATAAATTTTAAAAATGTTTTAGATGTTCTAAAATTTTTTTAATGAAATTTTTGAACATGGAAATTTTTTTTTTAAATGACGTTTTAAAATTTATGTGATAATTTTAAAACTAATTTTTTAAATCTTTAAAAGTTTAAAATTTATTTTGGATGCCTAAAATTTTTATTTGATAAATTCTTTTAAGCATGAAAGTTTTTTTTTTTTTAAATAATGTTTTAATTTATGAGATATTTTAAAACTGTTTTAAAAGTTAAAAATTTTTTTATGCGATAAATTTTTAACATAGCATGCAAATTAGTGATTTTAATATTAAGTTTTTTTATGAGATAAAAAATAAAATAATTTTAAAATCATATTTTAAATTTAAATGTTAAATTTATGTATGCATGCTAAAAATTGTTTATGCGATAAACTTAGTTTATTTAATTGTTAAATAGATATACACTTTCATTTTATGTTGATAAAATTAGTGTAGCTTTATTTCAATGGCTTGTACTATCTTGTCCCTTATTTGATAACACAAGACAACCCTTTAGGTTAGCCATTAAAAATGATTAAAATTTATTACTTGAATTTTAATGACATGCTATGTTTTAATAAATCATTAACAACAATATTAAGACCTAATTCCTGATTAGGGTAGTCCTTTTAATGAATTTTCAAATTCTAATTGTTATAATTAATTTTCATTAAAGGACTTCGCTTCTAGCGTTGTTAATAATTTATTAAAATCCTAATAACGATTAGGGTAGCACGTGAACCTTATAGTTGATAAGGACTTAATAAAAGTTATTAAACAAATCCTAAAAATTTTGAATTTAAGGATCCAACTAGTTGATAGGATTAATTAGTTGTTAATAAAAGCTGTTTAGTCTATGGCATACATACAAAAATGACAAGCTTCATTCAATGGACCATGATCCAGTCAATGTGCTTGGCTAAGAGTTCTGGGTCAACCCTTGCTAGTCCAAGGGGTAGTGATCCTGGCTTAGTCAATTCCCTGGCTGAGTTCCGCTGGACCGCAATGTCGCGAATCATGATTGTATGACACCCTGGACTATATCTAAGTCAAATACGTTAATGATCTTTTTCAAGATTAGCCGTAGCCCTCCTTGTTTTAGGGGTTAGCAACTATAGGGCCCGTGTTATAGTTGTTGAGATACACTCAAGCTGTGACATGGCAACCCTGTAGAAACCAACTCCTTAAATACATAAGATGAAATCTTGACTGACCCTAACCGTCGTCTCGTACCCCGAGCGTCGGCGTAAGTTAAGTCAACGATGTAGTCTGCCTAGATGTAGTCTAAGACCTGACCCAAACCGACGTGTCGTGCATACACCGAGCTGAGGGGCGAGTCAGGCTAGACATGAAAACAAGGGTCCGACTAGACTAGACATTGTGATTTGGATGAGCACACTCATGATCACAAATGGCTAGGGGCAAAAACCGATTAAGAGAGTCATATCCGATATGATCGATGAAGAGTCATCTTCCGATTGCAGAGTCAATCAACTTGTTGAGCTACACTCAAGGTTGTCTAGACCCAAGGTGATTGGAACTCTTACCCATTAATTTTAATTCGATTAAATCGTTCGTTATTAAGCTTTAAAACGTTCGTAAAATTAGTGGGAGGATATAGATAGATAAAAGCCAATCTACCTATATTTAATATTGAACATATGCTAAAACTAGGGCAAGAATATGTTTACCGAAAGAATCAATTGATAATATTTTAATAAGTTAATTGGTCAAAAAGTTGATTAATTGAATATCAAAGTTAAATTCTAATTGATAGAATTAAAACTATATTCTCGTTGACATTAAATGACCTTCTAAAGAACAGACTTAAGAAATATAATTTCAATTAAGTTCTGTGTCCAACAAATAAATTAAAGCTACATGTCACTCGTCTCTATATGAGGCAGCTTGAACATATAGGACATTCAAAGTATGTTTCTCCCTACAACTTGTTGAGCTACACTCAAGGTTGTATGGATAAACAATTTTGATCCGCAAAGTTCAAAGATTCGATCAAACCGTTTGAGTCGAATACGAGTGCATGAGCGATGCAAGACTATGTATCCCAACCGGATCTTGAGACAAGCAACTTCTTGAGCTACACTCAAAATTGCAAAGCTCAAGCGTTTGGATACATAAGTTCCTTGCATAGCTATTTATTTATGTTGATATCTAAATGTGATTTAGAAAAGGAAGAAGGCACTCCGGAAAGTCAATCGAGTTAAATAGTTTAATTTATCATTAGTAAAGGCATAAGTAGGAGGAAATGAAAATGTGACATATTTTGATGTCACGATTTCAGAATAAATTGTTATACAAAAGACGTTTGACACATTTTGACGAATGTCGTCACATTGCTTCTGAAGTAATGTTTTGTGTTAAGTAATTTGTAAATAACTATATATATATTAAATGTTAATATATAAATACACAAGATAGTAGCAAACTTATATGGTAAAATTAGACTAGGCCGTATCAAGAGATTAAGCTTCACAAGTCACATAAAGAGGGGTCTGACCTCTCGTATTATGAAGTCTACGGACACTTGTGAGTCTTAGCCTCTTAGATACAATGGCTGAAACCCATCTATGAGACAGTGGGAGAATGAGTTGTCGAACTCAGTCTAGTACATACTGATGTACCCGAGTCTAGATTAACCAAAATAAGTTATTCGTATATTTTACTAAGACACGTGTTCTTGATGAAACACAAGTCTGATAAAATAAAGAACGAAATGACTAAAGTATTTAAACTAATTCGATTAGATCGAATGGTCAAATACTTAGCTAAATAAAATCTTGTGTAATTAAAAGAAAATGTGATTTTCTCTCAGATCAAGTCTGTTAACACATCGGTGTGTTAAAAGGTATGAATCACACTTAATTAGATTTAGTGTGATCCATTGTAAGTGACTCTGAGTTAAATCCTCCATCTGGGTTAAGTCCCAGATAGTAATGCCTAGGTTTTAATAATGTTCTATGAGGACATTATCAATAATATATTCAATAAATCAATCGTAAGAAAGTTGTAAAAATACTCGAATCTCGTGAGACGAATTGTCGAGTTAGACATCATAACTGATGATGACTTAGTCAACTTCTAAGATGAAATTCGGAGTAGTAACTCCAATTTAAAACTTGATGAAGGTCCGTGTGCGTAAATAAATTTGAGAATTTAATTTACGTGCCCAAGGAAAATGTTTCCTCACTTTCTGCAAGTAAATCTTTAAGTGGAAAGATTGGTGCAGAAAAGAAAATAGTGAAGTACAATAATGTTGGACGGGAACGGTTTTCATCCTAATTTCTTTAAAACGGATTATGATGAAACCGGTTTCTCCAACAGATGTGTACAGATCTACTCGGACCAAACTCGATGTAAACGCTCAAGTTGACCATGAAAATTTGTGCATTCACTTATAAGTTCGTTTTTCTAAATATGATTTAGACGAACCAACTTATATGAATTAGCCAGATAGTTTTCAAGGTCAGTGGGAGCGTATAAATTACATGCGAATCATCAAGAGGATGGAACATATATTTTGACAAAGCAATCAAAAGGTTTGATACTTTATCAATAATAGATATGAGCCATTTAAAATGACCATTAACTAATTTAAAATTATTATCGTAAGGTACGATGAACTGGATAAGATCCAGGAAAATAAAATATTATAGATTCTGATAGACCAAATGAATTATTTGAATGAGATTCAAATTGTTGGTCTAACATAAACATAGAAACCCCTTAAGTCTATAGTATAGACGGTTTTAGCAGATCCACTCACGAAGGCTCTACCACATGAAGTCGGGAAAACTTATGTGTAAAAACGATATTAGATATCGAGATAAATGGGCCTGAGTGCAAGTGGGAGATGTAGGAATATGATGCCCTCGAGGCCATTTATTCCTGTGTGAATAGCACAAACATCTTGTTCGAAATAACAGTAAGCTGTTTGGTAATAATTTATCTAAGTTATATTGTAATCAGATGTCGACTTAGGTAAAGTCCTGAGACTTTATGCAAGGTCAGACGGATATCGAGATGAGTATCTCGATCATGGAGAAACGTTTGACCGTCTGTAGCATAAGTCTAAAATGGTTCGTGGTCATAGATGTTTCGAGACAAGGATATCGAAACATCGGACAGACCATTGTGTCTTAGTCTTCACCGTTTAGCGGTGGCAATGATCTCATGATTACTTGACTTGGCGAAGTCGAAGACGAGACACAGGTGCTCATTAGAATGAGTTCACTGAACGATCCACTAGAGTTATCATATGGTTATATTGACCAATCTGTCAGTGATAACTCTGAGTGATGATAGGATAGTTGGTCTTTTGACTTGAGGTCATTTTGACGGACCTGTGCGTGAACGGTGCCACTTAGATCAACTGACCTAGCTTCGAGGCAAGGCCTGTCGAAAGGTCTTTTGATTGGGTGTCACTTGAAACGTACGAGGCGAGTAATGACCAAGAGAGGATTCGTCTCTCCCAGTCAATGGGAGTTAGTGTCGTAGAGTTAGTTCGGTCTTTAGTAAAAACTCTGCGCAGAGTATGTTGGAAGAAGTCCAACATTTATTGACTAAAGATTGATCGAAACTAACCGGAGTCAAGTTATTGGGGTTGACAGTTTTGACCGTACCCCAGACTTGATCTACATGACACAGTTTAGACGAAAAGACTATAACTACGGAATTCATCACGGAAACAGTCAGGTGGTCCCGACAATACTCATGTCAATGAGTCAACCACATAATGATGATTCCTGAAGCAGGGACGGCAACCACTGCTCGTGGTCACTGCCGTATAGGGCTTCGAGCCCAACCTGTTGTAAGGGTCAGGCTGTAGGGTCTCACACAGAGTGTAACGCTTCGTCTAGTAATAGGTAGAAATTAGTTAGGGAGAATAATTGCATTTTTGATGCAAGGGATGAAATAATTGCATTTGATGCAATATGGTAATTTAAGCTTAGATAGGGACTATTTTGCATTTGATGCAAAAGCGATTAAATATGTATTAAATTGTTTAATACAATATTTAATAAAATAAACGCAAGGAAAAGTTCACGGGTAAGACGGGAATATCCCGGTCTAGACCCAGGTTCGAACGGCGTCCAAATCGGACACCAAATGCTCAAGTTAGAGCCCAAAAGCCCAAAGAATCAGACCAGGACAAGCCCAGGCAGAACAGGCTGCCTGGGCTAACCCAGGCGCTGCCTGGGCTAAGCCCAGGCTCGGCCTGGGCTAGCCAGGCGCAAGCCTGGGCTAAGCCCAGGCTCGGCCTGGGCTAAGCCCAGGCCGCCTGGGCTCTGCCCAGGCGCCTGGGCTCGCCCAGGCGCCTGGGCTCGCCCAGGCGCGGGCCTGGGCGCGCCCAGGCGCGGCCTGGGCTCTGCCCAGGCCATTTTGCGCGCGCGATTGATGCAGCGGGGCCCACTGGTGGGCCCCAAGCCTAGGGTTTCGAACCCTAGTCACAGATTTGCATGACGGCTGATTTCTTTGGCGAAAATCTGATTTTTGTCAATCTTTGGACACTCAATTGGAGGGTCAAACGACCTCCGATTGACGAACGGTTTTTTCCTATGCGTTCACCGTTGAACGCTTGTCGTATTGATAGGTTATATCAATACTGAAGCTCAACGGTGAGTGAGTTAAAATTCACGGAAGTTTGCACTTTGTGAAGTGCAAACTAACTTGATTTTAAATTAACTCTATTTTAGTCCCACATCGGATTTTGAGAAAAGGGGAGAGTCCGCCGCCTATATAAATAGGGGTCTCCCCCCTTTCTCAAAACTCGTCCCAAGCTCTAGATCTGAGCGGCTCTCGTAAATGTTGGAGCACGCTCGGATCTAAGCTTAAATTAAATATTTCTCTATCTCCCTAAAATTTCTGCCTTACTCCTGCGGGCTCTAGCAAAGCCTCAAAGGAGTTCGGATTCTGGATCCGAAATCTTGGCGGAGGTTTCACTCGCGTGAAACTTTCTTCGGCGGTTGGTTGGCTCGGCGGCACGGGGATTGATCGCCTCGGGATGCGGAGCGGTTCGAGGAGCGGTTCGGGGAGCGGTTCAAGGAGCGGCTCGGCGTGGGACGGGAGCAGCTCGGAAGACGGCGCGGAACATCTCGCCTGCTCCAGGGCTGAGATTCCGGGTATGTGGTTAAAGTATTATTAGCATTAGTTTAGTTTAATCGCAGTAGGCTAGATCCTTCTTGGGATGGTCAGACCCATCCCAAGTCGGCATAGATCTTGGCATAGGGTCTTGGACCTTAGGGCCAAGTTAAAATTGTTTTAACTTGCATGTTAATTTAGATTAACTGTTTTTCCTTCCGCTGCTATGTTTTTCTGTCTATGTTCCGTCCGACTTAGGACGGGACTAGAATTTTGTGCCTTAAGGGAACGCCCAATACCCCAACATGGAGGGTGGAGATACTCCCGGTGTACCATGCCCTGGGTCTTTGAGTGAAAGCAAAGTGGGAATTGTGAGACAAACTCTCGGGTTTACTCTTTCCGCCCCAATTAACCTCATCCCCGTGGGCCTTAGTTTGCAATCTTGAACAGTGTGTTTTCTCACTACATGTTGGTTGACTGGAGGACTGGAGATCAACACGATCACGCGGGACACGTATGGCCTCCAGGAGTGGGATGCATCTCGTTCGGCTTGGCGAAGAGCGTACGGGTCCGAGCGTCGGCGAGCCGAAGGGAGTCCTCGGCAAGACAACAGCCTCCGTGGGGATGGAGATGAACGGGCTCGAGGGCGGCCGCGTTCGACATGTGCACTGTGAACTTTATCTACGTAATTATATATCAATGAATTCATGTGTGTGTGTAGATATTGAACGTTTCGCTTGGGCCCACTGGCAGTGGGGCCCAGCCCAGCAAGTCAGATGGGACCCGTCAGTCGGGACCTCTACCCAGCTCGAGATGTTGGCCCGACATGACCTCAACCGACCTTAACTCATCACATCTCTGCAGGGACGATCTCGCTCCCCGAGATCGGCCTTCTCAGCCTCAAGGCCCGATCACCTACTTGCTCGGTCAGCTCGGTCCACTCTACATGGCATAAAATTAGGCAACCTATCCGCCCTCTACCAATGACCGACTATCTTATCTGCAGCCGCGGTCCATTACCTCCTATCGTATCTGTGTAGGAGATGGTTACGCCAAGGAATCTGCGGTCTCCACGTCTGTCTGAGGAAACGAGATGTGACTTCTATATAAGCGGTAGAATATCTCTGCCACCAGGTACATTCTCTTTACGTCTCTTTGCGGTACACATACCCTAACAAAAAACCCTAATGGCTATGTTCACACTGATGCACTCAGAACTAACACCCAAAAGCCACGTGGCAGTGTCACTAATGCCAGGCGCTGAACAGTTCCTAAGTATCAATTCCGGGCTCACGAACGCAAGCGGACGATGTCAAGTTATAGTATAAAAGTATCGATCCCACAGGGAAAGTAGCGGTGTATTGGTCTCAGGTTATTTCTAAGTCTCAGAAAGAGATAGCAGTCAAGTTGAAAGATTGGTTGTTTGGTGATGTTTGATCAATATAAAGAGACTAGGGTATTAGGACTCACAGCTAGGACCGTCGGAGTTCGATGCTAGGTTAGGACTTCTACGTTGCATTGGTTTTATTGGTGGTTGTAGCATCTAGGAAGTGAATTCATGCGTCTAGGCAACATGAATCTAACATATCGTATTCACCTCCCTCTCGCGATAGATGCACATGATATGTGCATTAAGGATTTACAATAATCTCACCACTCTCGTGGTTCGAATACTCTCAACTCATACCACTCTCGTGGGTTAGAGCTTCGAGGTATTTTGATGGCTCTTATTGACGAAATGGTGATAGCCGTCAATTAGTGGTATAGTTCGTCGGCGGATCCCATCAAGACACGAGCCAGGCATGGTCACGAGCCTCGGTTGAATCCACTAACTCCCTAATTAAATCCATAAGATACTCCTTAAGCTCATCATTCCACCGACCGTGGGCACGATCTCAGTACGAGTTCTCCCATGGATTTTGATAGATCAACCAAAATATTCCCCTTTTTATGTCCAATGCAACCTAAAAATCCTAACTTTGCATCTTTTTCCTAAGATCCAAGGGCTAATCCATTAGCCCTACATATAACTACTCACACATGGTAGAGAAAGCAGAGAAAAATTGGATTTTTACCATGGAATTCATAATAGTAATAAAAAACATATAAAATATTAGAATACGTACCAAAAGCGATTTAGATCGATAGCAAGTCACAAATAAATAAAGATCCAATAGATTCCAGCCAGAAAACACAATAAAAATCAAGTCTTTGTCTTCTCTAAAAAAACTAGATCTAAAATTCTCAATTTTCTCAACTTACACTAAAAACTCCATGTAATTCTTCATCTCCCAAATATAAAAGGAAAATTCCCTTATATACAAGGGGTAAGGACCCCACAAATAATTCTTAGAAATCTGAAAAGTTGGGCCCGCATGTTGCTTGGGCGCGTCAGCTACTCGATCGAGCAGGTGGCTGCTCGGTCGAGTTAACTCGTTGGCTGCGGTTTGCTGCTTCTGCTTGCTGCGGGCTACTCGGTCGAGTAGCCCCCTACTCGGTCGAGTAATTGGGGGAGGGGTCGACTCGGGTCGAGTTGCCTAGCTGCTCGGTCGAGTCACCTCGTATCTGTTTCCTGCTATATCTGCGTGTCAGCTCGGCCGAGTAGCTGTAAGCTACTCAGCCCGAGTCACCTAGGAAACTGACTGGGCTGAGGGATTTTTCTTGATTTCTCTCGCTTGCTTCTCCTCCTCTCCTCTGATCCTCTTCTAAACAGCGGCAAACTCCCATGGAGCCTTGCCAATGACGTCCTGGATGCGCTGGATGTGTCCATGTCCCGAATCAGCTCCAATTCGCTCCAAAATTCCTGAAAATCCACAAATCTATGCAAAAACTAGAATATGGCGTTATGAGAGCATTAATATATAAAAATATGGATTTCGGAGGCGAATATGATATGAAATGTGATGAAATGATACGATAAAATCATAGAAAACATGGACACATCAAAATCCCCTAAGCTTACCTCTTACTCGTCCTCGAGGAAGACGAATACTAGGTTCACTGGGTGATAAAAATAAGAAATAGAAAAAAGGAATAGAAGATGGAGGGGAGCGCTAGACTATTCGGTCAGATCTCAATCCTTAGCTACATATCACGATGCTTCGAAATAAATCACATGCTAACATGAATTTCGTATCTTTTGCTTAATATAATACCTGCAAGCATTTAAGATCAAAGAAAGGGAATTCCAAATATTCATGCAGTCAATTCATATCAACATCATGCAATTCATAGAGTCTAGTATAAAAAATGTTGGCGATACACTTTTCAATCAATAGACATAACCGAAGCAAATAAGATTCAAATCAGGTTTGCAAAAGAGAATAGAAAGGATCATGACATTCATATATACATCTCAACTCCTGAAAATTGTAACGACCCGATTCCCGGGCCCGTTACTTTTTGGTATTTGCGCAGGTTCTGCAGTTAACCAGTGAAAACAAAATAGCCACGATGCAGAGATGTACAAAAATACCCAAATAGTGTCCAATTATTACATTTCATATTGTACAAAAATGGTCCAACAATCGTACATGAAGGAAAGTAAATACAACGGAAACAACTCTGAAAGCTGCAGACTCATGGTCAAATTCTGGCGCTATTAACTCTAGAGCATCTGTAACGACCCGCTCTCGGGGGCCCGTTACTTATTTGATTTATTTGCAAGTTCCGCAGTTTACCAGTGAAAACAAAATAGCCACGATGCAGAGATGTACAAAATACTTAAATAGTGTCCAATTATTACAATCCATACTGTACAAGATGTCCCAACAGATATACATGAAAGAAGAAAAGTACACAACTGAAAATAGCTCTGGAAGCTGCGGTTGAATTCTGGCGCTATTAGCTCAGGAACATCTACCTCCAAATGTACGTCGTCTGCGGTGCCATGAAGATGGAACCGTAGGTAAGTCACAACAATTCTAAATATAGAATAGAAGCAGTGCACAAGTATGACAAAAGTAACTACATACAAGCAGATCAGAGTGAAACGTAAAGTACTGAGTAACAACTATACACAACTGAGTAGTAAAAGTAACCAGTACTGAAAGTAGAGAACAACTGTACGGTGGTAGTGCAGGTGTAAAGCAGGCTAGGCAAGTGAAACATACTACTGCTGTAGCTAAAAGTATGACAGGTAAAGTACTGGTGACTGTAGTGCGTAAAGTAAAAGTGACTGTGCAAAAGTACTACACTACGTGACTCAAGTCGGAGAGTACAATATGTGACCGTTCAGTTCGTCTCTTGCCTGGGTGCTACCCAGACGAATGCCGGAACCCAGGCAGCAGGATGGTTTGCCGAAACGCAGGCAGCAGGACAGGGCGCCGAAACACAGGCGACAGGACAGGTAGACCAAACTCTAGTCACTCCCGTACTCTCGCAAACTATGAGTTACCCCAAAACCCCAGTGAAGTGTCAAGTGTTCTATGTACATTTCCTTTTCATGATGTTCCACGAGATGTTCCACACGATATTCCACAAGATACAAGCTGTTCCACATGTTGCTAGTCAAACCAAGTCAACTGGTTGACTTCCTTATTGAAAACCAGTAAGCCAGACATTCTTTTCAAAGCAAGCTAGCCAAGCGAAGTGAGGATAAAGACAAGTCCAACATTTCGGGGTGTCTAGTATTGTTTCAAGATGTTATCAATTCCTGGTTCACGATGATAGTTAACCAGGACCACTGGTTTTAAAACCAGAAAAATAAAGTAAAGCAGATGCTAAGAAATTTGAGGATAAAAACAAGTCCAACAAACATGGAATACAAAATTTGTTGGTTTAAGGGTGGTAGTTTTGTTAGCACACAATTTACCCAAGTTGATGGTTGTGTTTAACAACCACTAAAGTTGAAAGTTGGCAAAGTAATCTATAGTTGATTACTTTCCTATTAGATTATGTTTCTAGTTCGGTTCAAGTCAAGTAGCCGTTCGGAGGCTATAGTGTTGTCCTAAGCTCACACGGGTACACTTATCTAATTTTCTAACATTAGAATTAATTGTGACTTACAGATTTCGAGATCGACGTAGCAAGCTGAAACTGGATCTAGGGCTTCTACGGAAGCTGGTGCACAAGAATTGGTACCTGCAATCACAAGAACACTTGGTTAAAGAACGCGGCATTTCTATTTAAATAATTTGGTCGTTTTGATTTTTAAACGGATTGAAACGTAGTCAAAAAGCGTTCTAAATTTTTCTATAGCCTAGTTATGAGGAAAATAATTTTATCGTAGGATAAAATATTTTTCTAAAGCTCCTAGGTATTTTTCATAATTTTTAAAAGCTCAAAAATAATTTAAAACTATTTTTCAATTAGTAACGTATTTATTCAAACATTTCTTCTGGGTGCAGTCTACATCGGAAAGTTGCAAGTGAACTGTCAAAATGGCCGTCTCGGAGAGTACTTTAACATATATTTTTATCACCTACTAGTTTACGTGAAAATAACACGTTACTGATTTTTAATCGAAAATAACGTATTTAATGTTTTAGTCTTAAAAATTAATTCTGAAAAACCTAAACATCGGATTGAGATGAAACTAGCGCCATTGGGTCCAGAATGTCATTTCTGATTTTCTGGAGCTAGTCTGGTAATTTTCTGGGGCTTATATAATTAACTATCAATTTAAAAACCATTTATACTTATATAATAATTTATAAAATATGAAAATAAATCTATATTTACGATACTGCCACTGTTGTTTTGCACGCACCCCCCGTTTCTTCGCTCGGCGGAGCAGTGGAGGGGGTTTCCTCGGCGGTTGACGATGGCGAGGCGGCGGACTGCGGCGACGAAGGCAGCGGGGCGGGTTGCCGGCGACGGCGCTGTTGCGGCGAGGCGACGGCGAGCGGCTTCGGGGCCTTGCGGCGGCGGCGGGTCCCTGTAGCTTCGGGAGGCGACGGCGGTCGATGCTGCGGGCTGTCGGGAGCGGCGGCGGGCCGTCGGAGTTGGACGGAGGCCGCAGGCGTGTTGACGGCGGCGTGGCGAGGTCGCACAGGCGGGTGTGGGGAGGAGATCGGAGCGGGCTTCGGCGTTCGGTGCTCCAGTGGCTGAGGGTGGGTCGGAGCGGTGGCGTGACGTCTTAACGGAGAGGAGGCCGGAGCAGGAGCTCGGAGGGGCTGCGAGCGGTTCGCCTCGTCGGTGGCGGCGCTTCGGGGGTGTGAACGAAGGAGGACGACGCCAATGGGAGTGCTTAAGCGGGGTCGAAGGTGGAGGACGTGTTGTAGGGCTCGCCAGTGGGGGTCTTCGGGGTGGTGTCACGGCGGTGGTGAAGTGGGGAGCGGCGGAGCTATGCGGCGAGGGTTGCTCCGGAGGCGGGGGTGTATGTCGAGGACGGCGAGCTCGGGAATGGGTTGAAGAGCAGATAGAGGGAAGTGAGAGCACGGGAGGGGGCTTGCCTGGTTCGAAGAGAGAGAGAGAGAGAGAGAGAGAGAGAGAGAGAGAGAGAGAGAGAGAGAGAGTGTGTGTGTGTGTTTGGGTTAGGGGATCTTCGTTAGGTATCTTTGGATATGGGTTGGGTTCGCCTGGGTTTGGGTCTGGGCAACGGGGGTTTTGCCTTGGGCGTTTTGTGAGTGAGAGGGAAGAGCTGAAACTGGGTTTAAATGGGTAATGAAAATTAGTAAAGAATTGGTGATTTAGTCAAACCTAATTAAGTTATTAGGTAGGAGTTAATGACGTTAGGTATTTGTCTCTGACTAAACGTAGAAAAATGTTGAAACGTGTTAATCGTTTTGGGTTAAGGTAATAAGTAAATGGATTAGGGTAAAAAGATAATTAGTAATTAATTAAAATGGTTAAAACGTAATTAGTAGATAACGTCAAAAATACAAAATTACGATTTTGCCCCTACTAGTAAACGTGTCCGAAAAATTACAAAAACATACCCACGGGATCGTATCGTCGCGAGGATGACGAATACGAAGTCCGTTTCAGGGGTTGAGCTAGGGGAATACTAGTTTTAGGCCAAAACGTGTAGGAAACGGGTTTGTGGGTTCTAGACTGAAATAATATCCGAAAATTACGAAATTAATGTGGGGAGCCCTAATTGATCATAGGATGCTACTGCAGAAGTTTGAAAATGTTCTGAAAGTGTTTGAATAGAAAATAAATTCGTCGAATTAAAACGGTAATTTTGGAAGATGAATTTTAACAGAAATGTTTTGGGTATTTGAGGAAATCTGCAATTGCTGAAATAATTTATAATAAGTCTAGTGTTTCAAAATATTTTTATAAGAATTTTTTGAAATCCGTTTAAAACTCCTGATCAACCATTACAAAATGTCTTTTAAAAAGAAATTACTTTAATTATTTGATTTAAATGTTTACGAAAAATACAGGTCGTTACAGCATCTGCTTCCATATGTACATCGTCTGCGGTGCCACGGAGATGGAACCGTAGGTAAGTTACAACAATTCTAGCAATAGAAACAAAGTAGTGCAAAAGTATGGAACAGATTGTAGTAAACAAAAGATGGTCATATAAGTACAAAAAGTAAAGTATGAGCTGGCAGGTATGTAAGAGTGAAAAGTAAGGTACTGGAAACTATTCAGATCATGTAAAGTAAAGGCGATTGTACTAGAGTAATAACTGTGGCATGGCATATGGTAGCAACAATATTTCGACCACAGACAATGTGATGACGATAGTTAAACATCCATGTGGTTGTAGCAACACTTAGGGAAGTGAGCGTCGTTTGGCTATCTAATAGTGTAGGCGGGCCTAATAATAAGAAGTCTAACTTAACTTCCAAATCAGCCAGTCAGTCAGGGCTTGAAGGCACAGGTCACTTCAAAGACCGCAGGAACAAGTCCATTGGTTGACCAACCCCCTTCCCATTCCTTTCTAGACACTGATTCGGTCGTAATTTAAGACCGCTCATTATTAAACCGTTCTATCACGTTCGAGTAGTCTCGACTTAGTCCGTATAATAATGATATCGATTTAGCAATAGTGGCATAGTAAACAAACAACTAGTGCATCAGTCTTAAATGCCGCAAGGGCCCAATAGTGTGCTCCGTAAATGCCCGAAGGCCCAATAGTATTTTACGTAATGTGCTCCGTAAATGCCCGAAGACCCAATAGTGTGTTCCGACAATATAAACAACCATGGGTACAATACAGCAATCAAACTAGTGTATCAGCCTTGGCTCGAGTGTACGATATGCAACCAGAAGTGCACCCATCCCACGGAGCAACTCGTGGAATATCTACCTACCATTCCTGCAGGGTGATGGTACAGCTTAACTAATAAGGGTGGACCCGGTCACTCCCGCACACTTCATAGCTCAAGACTACCCCGTATCCCGTGTATTATTATAGTCCAATGTTCATATCAGTGTTCGTATCAATATGGCCTCATGGGCCCTGTATCGATCAGCTAGTGCAACAGTCTTAGCTCGAGTGTACGATATGCAACCAGAAGTGCACCCATCCCACGGAGCAACTCGTGGAATATCTACCTACCATCCCTTACATGGTGATGGTACATCTTAACTAATAAGGGTGGACCCAGTCACTCCCGCACACTACGTAGCTCAAGACTATCCCATAACCCATATTGTATCACATTTCACATTTATATCAGTATCCGTGTCTGTATCCATATCCGTATCTGTATGGCCTTATAGGCCCATCATTTCGTACATCCAACAATGTGTACAACAATACATCCATCAATGAGTACATCAAATACATTTGTATGTGTTACGACCTAAAGATCGCAGGAGTCCGACTCCCGCCCGGATCCGCTAACATACCCCATTAACTCACCTTTTCACAAAAGGGCCGCCGCCCCGAAATCCGGGGCCATATGGGGACGGGCGCGCCTTGCAGCGTTCCCCGATCCGGCCGAGGCGAACAACCACCGTCGCTCGACCCACCGGGGGTAGCGCGCTTGGGGACGCTGGGATAGCTAAGCCGGGCCTATTGACAGGCACGGACGTATCCTTCCGTACCGACGGACCATAGCCCATGACCGATCGGGGGGCGCGGCCAGGCCGGACAACCCCCGATCGGAACGACCCGCCCGATTCCCACGAACCGCGGCGTCTAGAGTGACACAGCCCGACCCTTAGTTTGCCGCCAACGACAAACAACCTAGGATAAGGACACGACTGACACATACGTCACCCGACCGACTGACAAAGCGCCCCCTGGCAGCTGAGCCATCTGACAGTCAATGCTTTCGGCTCTGACACCCCGACAAAAGCACCCCCTGGCCGTCGCGCCGCCTGACGAAAGCAGGTCAGGCAACCCAGTTCCCGACGTCCTTGTCTGGAGTTTCCGCTGACGACCGAGCGAGCTCAGCACATCCAGTCAGCATGCCAGGTCAGCTCTGCCTAGTCATCACCCGTCAGGTATAAATACCCCCTCTCCCCTTACGGAGAGGGGGTTGAAGAATTCTCTCTAAAATCTATCATTCACACACGAGAACAGAGGTCTTCCATATCTTTGTTCTCCCACCCATAGCTCGCCACGTGCGGTCGACACACCGTTAGTCCGGCCGGCGTGTCTAGCCCCCCATTTTAAGCCCTATTACTGACTTAGGCATCGGAGGGGCTAAGGGTTGAACCCCAACCCTGCCCTTCTGACGAGTTGTTCGTGCTATAGGAGAGCTCGCCCCTTGACCAAAGTCAGCGTCAGCCCCCTGCCGTCCGACCTTCCTCGGTCGCATCCGGCGAGATTCGACCCCGTGACCACCACCGGCGACGGGTCCAACTTCTTCACCCCACTAATCACTTGTAAAACAGCCAACCCAAACCTTCTTCTCCATATAACCACCGTGCCCTTGGTTCCCCTTAATACAAATTCATTGTACGCGAGTTCCACCTCGTAACAATTGGCGCCGTCTGTGGGAACGAAGGGTCACACCCATGTTAGACTCCATGCCGATCTCGCGGAACCCGGACCACGGCAAAGATCCCGTGGGTCAGGAACCGCTCTCTTTGCTAATCACCCCGGCGTCCGACCCCCTTCTGGGGATGGGCACCGAAACTGAACACACTTCAGTCCCCGCCGTCCTGAAGAGCTTCGAGGCCGTCACTCAGGCCAGGGGAGGCTATCAGGCGGCTGGAGCGGAGCCTCCGCCCGGCCCCTCAGAGCCCCAGAGCGTGAGGCGGAACCTCCACCCTCAGTTCGAGGAGGAGGGGGAGAACAGGGGGCTCACTGAGGAGATTGCGGCCCAGCAAAGGCTCCTGTAAGAGGAGATGGAAGTCGCACGACGGTGGAGGCGCCTGGGGGAGGC
>CM061140.1:113654312-113683704 GCA_030789695.1 Scilla litardierei
CGTTGAACACGCCGCTCTGGTAGTTTTTGAAGTCGTCGCTTGCGTAGATGCCTACGGCGACCGGCTGATTCGCCACTGCCTGCATGAGCGATTGCTCGCCTTGTATCGTTTCATAGCTGCTGATGGTGGCGACGGGAGACGCCGAGCCGTCGCAGTTCCCCTGCTCTTTTCTATACGGGTAGCTCTCTTCGCTTGCCAGCCCACCATTCCCGATGATGAACTTGTAGGCGTTTATGGGAAGACCCCCATCGCATCCCTTGTCGTTGCCGTAAACATCGCAGTCCAGGACCTCCTGCTCCGATAGTGACACCAAGTTCCCCGTGCTGATCTGGACGACCCCCTCCATCGCCGCCACAGCCGCAAACGCCCAGCAGCATCCTATGAATTACCGATCATATCCACGCATTAGCATTTTATACAATGGGTATGAAATATCGGTGTCAAGCTTGTACTAATTACCGCATGGATTCTGGTCCTTGACACCGGTGACTGCGCCTTGCTCGACCCAGTTGACGGCAGATGGCGCCGTGTCGCTCATGCTTTCATACTTGGATGTCGTCGCGGGGTTGGCACTCCATTCCGAGGCGGTGATCCGATTTCCGGTGTACGACGCCTTGAACTCCTCGGCGGTGAGGTCGGAAAACTTGTTCAGCCCGAGCTTGTACGTGCGGCGTTCGTCGCGGTTGGCGGCCTCCACGCGTTCGACGTTCTGCTTGAATATCTTGAGCCTGCGCTCTTTCTCCGCGGCATCTTTGTAGACGCGTCCGTGCTTGGCCATCCACTGCTCATGCCTCGCCGACATCGTCAAGTCGACGTCGCTCGGTTGTTGCTGATTCTGGCCGTGGGGCAATCGGTCTGTCGCGGCGGATGCGGCGGCGACCAGGATCATCATCAGCAAGGCCGATGGCAAGCATCGGTACTGAAGATGGCCGTCGAGGGAAGCCATAATGAAATCAATGTTATTTGCGGATTTGGGAAGTGAATGAGCTTTATGTGTTTCTCGTAACAACTTGTTGCATGCTCAAAATCAGCAGGGATGGCTGGGTTTATATAGGAGAAAGGTTTTTGAATAATAATTATAATAATGAATGGGCTTGTTTGACACGCATGTAAGATGGGGCCATTGCGTGAAGAAAATATAGGGATGTGATCGTGATATTTGCAGAAATTTCTTTGTAACAAAATTAGGAACTTTCTTTCAATTTTTCGAATGATTATTCGTGGTGATCAAAGGAATTAAAATGGGGTGGAAGCATCTGGAGCTATTGTTTTTGAAAATTAAAAAATTGCATAAATGGGGGTGGAAGTACATATACGGCCAAAGAGGAAGACGAGAGTAGTCTGGCCGCCTTGGAGTTTTGCTCCCAACCCCAGCCCACTTCACAAGGCAACGACGTAGGGCGGAGAGCTTGACTCCCTGTGTGTATCATGCCCTGCGTCTTTGAGTGAAAGCAAAGTGGGAATTGTGAGACAAACTCTAAGGGTTTACTCTTTCCGCCCCAATTAACGTCATCCCTGTGGGGTTTAGTTTGCAATCTTGAACACGGTCCAGGGGCCAGCGCACGGCGTGCTTTGAAGTCCAAGCCATGGAGTTGGTTTGTTCTGTGAACTTGTTCTCCAACAAGCACATGTGCACTGTGAACTTTATCTACGTAATTATATATCAATGAATTCATGTGTGTATGTGTGTGTAGATATTGAGTTTCGCTTGGGCCCACTAGCAGTGGGGCCCAGCCCAGCAAGTCGGATGGGACCCGCCATTAGGGACCTCCTGACCCAGCTCGAGAGGTTAGCCTGACCTGACCTCAACCGACCTCAGCTCATCACATCTCTGCATGGACGGTCTCGCTCCCCGAGAGGTCGGCCTTCTCATACTCAAGGCCCGAGCACCTACTTGCTCGGTCAGCTCGGACCACTCTACGTGGCATAAAATTAGGCGGCCTATCCGCCCTCTCCCAATAACAGCCTGTCTTATCTGCAGCCGCGGTCCATTACCGCCTGTCGTATCTGTACACACACATGATTTGTAGGAGATGGTTACGCCAAGGAATCTGCGGTCTCCACGTCTGTCTGAGGAAACGGGATGTGACTTCTATATAAGCGGTAGAATATCTCTGCCACCAGGTATGTTCTCTTTACGTCTCTTTGCGGTACACATACCCTAGCAAAAAACCCTAATGGCTATGTGCACACTGATGCACTCAGAACTAACACCCAAAAGCCACGTGGCAGTGTCACTAATGCCAGGCGCTGAACAGTTCCTAAGTATCAATTCCGGGCTCACGAACGCAAGCGGACGATGTCAAGTTATAGTATAAAAGTATCGATCCCACAGGGAAAGTAGCGGTGTATTGGTCTCAGGTTATTTCTAAGTCTCAAAAAGAGATAGCAGTCAAGTTGAAAGATTGGTTGTTTGGTGATGTTTGATCAATATAAAGAGACTAGGGCATTAGGACTCACAGCTAGGACCGTCGGAGTTCGATGCTAGGTTAGGACTTCTACGGTGCATTGGTTTTATTGGTGGTTGTAGCATCTAGGAAGTGAATTCATGCGTCTAGGCAACATGAATCTAACATATCGTATTCACCTCGCTCTCGCGATAGATGCACATGATATGTGCATTAAGGATTTACAATAATCTCACCACTCTCGTGGTTCGAATACTCTCAACTCATACCACTCTCGTGGGTTAGAGCTTCGAGGTATTTTGATGGCTCTTATTGACGAAATGGCGATATCCGTCAATTAGTGGTATAGTTCGTCGGCGGATCCCATCAAGACACGAGCCAGGCATGGTCACGAGCCTCGGTTGAATCCACTAACTCCCTAATTAAATCCATAAGATACTCCTTAAGCTCATCATTCCACCGACCGTGGGCACGATCTCAGTACGAGTTCTCCCAGGGATTTTGATATATCAACCAAAATATTCCCCTTTTTATGTCCAATGCAACCTAAAAATCCTAACTTTGCATCTTTTTCCTAAGATCCAAGGGCTAATCCATTAGCCCTACATATAACTACTCACACATGGTAGAGAAAACAGAGAAAAATTGGATTTTTATCATGGAATTCATAATAGTAATAAAAAACATATAAAATATTAGAATACGTACCAAAAGCGATTTAGATCGATAGCAAGTCACAAATAAATAAAGATCCAATAGATTCCAGCCAGAAAACACAATAAAAATCAAGTCTTTGTCTTCTCTAAAAAAACTAGATCTAAAATTCTCAATTTTCTCAACTTACACTAAAAACTCCATGTAATTCTTCATCTCCCAAATATAAAAGGAAAATTCCCTTATATACAAGGGGTAAGGACCCCACAAATAATTCTTAGAAATCTGAAAAGTTGGGCCCGCATGTTGCTTCGGCGCATCGGCTACTCGACCGAGCAGGTGGCTGCTCGGTCGAGTTAACTCGTTGGCTGCGGTTTGCTGCTTCTGCTTGCTGCGGGCTACTCGGTCGAGTAGCCCCCTACTCGGTCGAGTAATTGGGGGAGGGGTCGACTCGGGTCGAGTTGCCTAGCTGCTCGGTCGAGTCACCTCGTATCTGTTTCCTGCTATATCTGCGTGTCAGCTTGGCCGAGTAGCTGTAAGCTACTCAGCCCGAGTCACCTAGGAAACTGACTTGGCTGAGGGATTTTTCTTGATTTCTCTCGCTTGCTTCTCCTCCTCTCCTCTGATCCTCTTCTAAACAGCGGCAAACTCCCATGGAGCCTTGCCAATGACGTCCTGGATGCGCTGGATGTGTCCATGTCCCAAATCAGCTCCAATTCGCTCCAAAATTCCTGAAAATCCACAAATCTATGCAAAAACTAGAATATGGCGTTATGAGCGCATTAATATATAAAAATATGGATTTCGGAGGCGAATATGATATGAAATGTGATGAAATGATACGATAAAATCATAGAAAACATGGACACATCAAAATCCCCTAAGCTTACCTCTTACTCGTCCTCGAGGAAGACGAATACTAGGTTCACCGGGTGATAAAAATAAGAAATAGAAAAAAGGAATAGAAGATGGAGGGGAGCGCTAGACTATTCGGTCAGATCTCAAGCCTTAGCTACATATCACGATGCTTCGAAATAAATCACATGCTAACATGAATTTCGTATCTTTTGCTTAATATAATACCTGCAAGCATTTAAGATCAAAGAAAGGGAATTCTCAATATTCATGCAGTCAATTCATATCAACATCATGCAATTCATAGAGTCTAGTATAAAAAATGTTGGCGATACACTTTTCAATCAATAGACATAACCGAAGCAAATAAGATTCAAATCAGGTTTGCAAAAGAGAATAGAAAGGATCATGACATTCATATATACATCTCAACTCCTGAAAAATCTCTGTAACTAGAAGTTTTCATAAAGTTTAAGCATTATCAAACATCCCTAATTGTGCACAACTCCACTCTAATGTCATACTCATTTATGTGGTCAAATGGTTCACACACACACACCCCCCCCCCCAAGCTTAGCTTGAGGCGTCGCATTTAAGGAATAAAAATATGGAATTTTTTGCTTTTTCACAAGTATATTGTCACGCCCCGCTTCCCATTATACTTGGGGCGAGGACGCGAGCGGGCCCGCTTAGGTTGGAGCGGTGAAGCTCGAACCCAATAAGCGTCTGTGAAAACACCTTTCGCAGGAACTTGCATGCAACTCAGAACAACAGAAATATTTAAAGCCAACATCCAGATAAAGTACACAATAATAAAAAGGGCCCCAAACATGGCCTACAACAATAGCGATACAGATAAAGTGGGTACACACCCTACAAATCACAGCGGTGAAAATAAATAACTGCAGCGGTGATAATCAGCTCTAGTCCACGGTAGGGTGGACTTCAGGATCAGCAGAATCCTGGTCTATTGGATCACTCTGATCCAGCAACTCGTCTTCCTGGTAACCTGTCTCGTAACCTGACATACATTCAAACAACATGAATGTACTAGTCATAACCCGTGCCCGCGGGCACGATTCATTTAAGATTTCCCCCACGAAATCTTTGTTACCCTCCATAGTCAAAATTTAACAGAACAATAAATTAGTGTAAAAATATTTAGCTGCACGGGCGCCATAGGCGCTGAACAACGTTGAACAACAAATTTAATGGATCATGATTTTCCATAGGCGTTAACTTGTTGTTCCGCTAAATTGTTTAATTTAATGGATCATGATTTTCCATATTCTTTCCCAAGGCACTTTTAATTTCAAAGTTTAGGTTCCCAAAACACTTTTCTCCCCAAATTTAATCTTCATAATGTTTCCCAAGGCACTTTCCCATCAAATTTAATCTCCACAATCTTTCCCAAGACACTTCTAATTTCAAAGTTTTGGTTCCCAAGACACTTTTCCCATCAAAATTTTCACAAAATCCAATCTCAACCATTGATTTACCAAGATCAAATCTCAGTCACTCTTTATATTGTCCTAGTCAGACCTAAAATTCAAAAAACGTTGTGCAATGTATAAGAGACTAGTCATAACCCGTGCCCGCGGGCACGGTTCATTTAAGATTTTCCTGCAAAATCTTTGTTCTCCCCAAAAATTATTTCTCCCTCCCAAATTCAAACGAACAAAAATGTAGCTTCGGCACGGGCGCCCTCGGGCGCGATTCATTTAAGATATCCCATCAAAATCTTTGTTCTCCCCAAGAATTATTCCCCCGTCAAAATTTAAACGAACAAAAATTTAGCGGGCGCCTTCGGCGGGGGCGCCTTCGGCCGCTAGTCATCGCACACATTTTAATAACCAAAGTGCATTAGCGTTGATCAACAAATTCGGTGTCGGCTGCTAGTCACCGCACACATTATGCTAATCAAAGTGCATTAGCGTAGAACAACAAATTAGCGCAAAAATTCGGTGCCCGTGGGCGCGGTTCATTTAAGATATGCCCCCACGAAATCTTTGTTTCCCAAAAAATAATTAAAATTTAAAAGAGCAACAAATTAGAGTAAAAATACTTAACGACGCCGGTGCCTTTTACGCGGAACAATAAATTCGGTGCAGGCCCCTTCGTCACGGAATTCGGCGCGGAACAACAAATTAGCGTAGAACAACAAATTCGGCTCGAAACAACAAATCAGCGTAAGAAAATTTAGCGGACGCCTCATCTTGAAACATGTTCACTGTCTGCTTTTAAAGGTGGACCAAATTTCAAAGCTGGACCAAGTTTCAAAGCTCACATTCATGATTTCAAAGCTCTCATCATTTCAAAGCTGGACCAAATTTCAAAGTTGGACCAAATTTCAAGGCTCCCATTAATGGTTTCAAAGCTTCATCTCAACCTTCCATTTCATAAGATCAAATCTCAGCCACTCTTTATCTTGTCCTAGTCAGCCCTAGAATTCAAAAAACACTGTCAAATGTATAATAGATGTCAGCAAGGGTCTGCAAGTAGATGTCAGATGACCCAAGGCAAGATATATATAACAAGTTATATATATGGCAGTTTTACAACAGTTAAGAGAATTTACACTTGCATGTATTTCAATGAACTGAAGCAGTTAAAACAATTATGAAAAGTTACACTAGCATGGTATTTCAGTTGTAAAAATTAACATGGCAGTTGAGCAATATAACATTATTCTGTAATTAACTTTCTTTTTCAATTATTTTACTGTGTGTGCAAGTCCGTGAATAAGATTCCCGCCGTTAGACGAATAGTAAATAAATACACCTTCAAGTGCCCCCGAAGGCGACTCGTTTACTACCGGCTAGTGCCCGAGAACCAACCCCACCCACGTGTACTTCCTGGATCACGTGCCAGGATGCTAATCCGTCATATACTGAAACAAGAGTCCAGACTAGTCCCATGCGACATAGTCACATGTGACCGATGAGATTAGTCAACTAATAGCCAACGGCAGTAACATCTGGTAGCCAACGGCAACTGGTAGCCAACGGCATGGTAACATCGGTAGCCAACGGCATGTAACATCGGTAGCCAACGGCATATAACATCGGTAGCCAACGGCATTTAACTACGAGAGCCAACGGCATTTAACATCCTATAAGTATCAACAGTTCTAAAATTAACCATACATGTCTAGAAACATTACCATTCACAAAGTGTGTACATTTTGATTGTTTAGGGATCCACACACACGCACACGAGTTTAACTCTAGCATTTCTAAAAAAAAGTGTGTTTGTGTCAGCAATTCAGTGTACAACAACAGATATCACAAAATCATAAAATAACTGCACGCTTGCCTGACTGAGACAATTTAGGTTGTCCGAGTAATGGTAGGAAAGTTCACGACGTATCTGTGTCATTAAATAAGAATATTTATTATAATGAGTAAAAGTATAACATTGATTATAATTAACATATTCATAGTGTAACAAGTGTTCTTTTCGTTATATGGTTGCTAAATTCCAAAAAGGTTTGACGTACCATGTATGTAGGGATTGTTGGGATATGCCATTGATAGGTCTATTAGTACTCGGTAGTTAGATAAAATTACTTTAATAATTCAATTAATCTACTGGTAGGGATGATAAAATTATACAGTTTAAGTTAGTTAACTTTCTTAGGTAGATAGAACTCACATAGTATTCTATCTACCAGTAGGTGGAATAACTACTAAGGGGTCCTAAATGATGGATACTAAAACTTAATCTTGGAACGGCCCTACCAGTTCACTTGGATTATTATCTTATTATTATCTTACACTCGTATATTACTCAGCATACCATGAATATAACCCTCAAATTGGGTTCATCTAATTTTATGGGGTTTACTGGCTAGGGTAACGTTTATACTGTGTTATATAAACATGGTACACTTTATTAATTTAATATTTTAATACTCTATCATTATTTATAATTAACAGCACGCTGAAATAACAATTATCATTCAAATAACACTAATTAGTAACTAGGTAACATCAGCTAAATTAATCTCATGGTTAACATCTTAATTAATGGTACACCTACTAGGTTTGACTTTGACTAAGGCTATAACATGTTAAAACATTGCTACTAATATATAATAAAACTCTACATAACTCTCTCTCTCTCTCTCTCTCTCTCTCTCTCTCTTATTTTAATATATCAAACCCTTACTTTATTACTCATTATCCCCTTTGATTTCTCATTCCCAGGCTGTCACTATCTTCTCTGCCTTTCGTTGTCTCTTTGTTTTCTTTTTTTTTCATTTCGTTTTTGCAGCAATGAAACTCAAAGGGAGGCCTTACATGCGCAAGAGAGGAGGAAGATCGACGGATTCCGGCGGCGGCTCCGGCTCCAGGCGGCGGGCGGCGCAGTGCGTCAGGGGGCGGCGGCGGTCCGGCAGTTGCTGGAGGCGCGCGCGTGGGCTTCAGGCGAGGGGCCGGCCTAGGGGAGGAAGAGGAAGATGAAGAGAGGGTTTGAGGTTGATTTCTTAAGTTTGGATCTGATTTTTTTTTTGTATTGAATCTAAAGTTTCAGATCTCCTCTAATCTAGGTTTTTGATTTCAAAAATCAGTTTTGGGGTTTGCATTTGGGAATAATCTGGTTTGGGTTTGGTTTGTTGGGAAATTTGGTTTATTGAAATTGTTGGGAATCTGATTGTTGAGGGCTGATTTGAGTTTGTTGGTTGATTTGTTTGCAGAAGAAGAAGAATTTGTTTACGGTTTGAGGAAGAGCTGGTGGAGGATTTTGTTTGCAGGGATTTGCAGATGGTTGGTTTGAGGAAGAAGACGGTGAGTTAGCAGGGAAGATACTGCCTTAAGAAAGATTCAGCAGGGAACCATGTCTCCAATTCGTCAATGAGAATTAATTAGGTTAGGTTAGTGATTAGGATAGACTTAAATGATGTTTGTTGAATGAACAAGAGGGAAATGAATCTGTCTAAGCAACGTGATACACTTCCCCCTCATTATTAGTCAAAGAAGAGCAGTGAACGTGTAAACGTGTGTGTAGGTTGTGATGGACTGAAATTAATGATCTTCTTTGACTTAAGAGGAGGGAATGTATCTGGCTACGAATGTGTTTCTCTTTTTCTCCTCATTTGATAAACGTGAATGTTGAGTGAAGAATATTAGTTAACTAAGTAACAAAATGTAATTATTAAGTTAACAAAAAGTAATTGGTAAAAATAACAAAAATAATTAACAAGATAACTAAATTAAAGTTTTTAATTAAATGTGATAGTTAATTAACGATGATATGATAAAAACGAAATACAAATTCGCACCCTCCGCAATACGAAATGTGCGAACGAAAAGTCAACCAGACGACTGAAAGAAAAATACCGGCACACACGAACTAAAGCATGGCTAAAATACCGGCCGTTACATTCTACCCACCTTAAGAAAATTCCGTCCTCGGAATTCCTATCAACTAAGGAGCAGGGAATAAATATGGATAACGCTCGCGTATCTCATCTTCCCTCTCCCAGGTAGATTCTCCTGGCGAGTCGCGACGCCACATCACTCTGACGAGATCAATAGTCTTGGTCCTGAAGACTTTCTGACGCCGATCTAAGATCTCCACTGGTTGCTGTTCGTACGTCAGATCTGGTCGAACTGTGATCTCTGAGTAGTCCACAGCGAGTGAGGGGTCGCTGATATAATGACGCAGCTGGGACACATGAAAGACATCATGTACTCCCACTAAAGACGGTGGTAGTGCTAAGTGTCACGACCCGCTTCCCTAAAATGGAGGCGAGACATGAAAAGGTCCGCACGGGAGTGGGGCTGTGAAGCCCCAAACCCGATCAGCGTCAATAAATACATAAGCAGGTCCCTGTAACCACAACAGAATAACAATAATAATACAAGGAGAGACTGATTAGAAAATCCCACATCTCATACATTGTCCAACAAGGAAAATAAGTTCAACATCCAGAAAAGCCACCAGGCTAAAAGGAAAGAGTCTAAGGCCCAGAACAAGGCCAACAAAAGAAACGACATAACAACAAAGTATAGGTGCTACGCACCGATAACAAAACAACTGTCTAACAAAAGCAAAACACAACGAAGACACTAGGACTGGTCCCCAGTGTCCACGTACTCCCCGTCAAACACGAGCTCGGGCTCGGCGTCAGCAAACACCTCGTCCTCAACAAGGTACTCAGACTCAGGATCTAACATGTGTCACCCAAAAGAGTAAAGGGGCACATGTCAGCAAGTCTAAAAGACTTGGGCAAGGAAACTGAAAGTAAGACAACTAGCAACCTAGCAGTTTTAGTATGCATGACATGGCAGTTATAACATGAGCGCACAATTAAGACATGGCAAGACAATTTGTACAAGGGAAACAATTATCGGGTCAAGGCAAGAGTAGCCAAGCTACTAACATTCTCAATCAATTCACATTGTTGTAGGTGTTTATGCCCTTCGCTGAATGGTACAACATTCAGACCGATCGGCACTAAACACAAATCACGTTTCACGGTTGTTTTGTAGATGTTTGCGCCCTTCGCTGAATGGTAAACATTTCAGACCAATCGGCACCAAACACTACCCCACCCCAAAGAGTTTACGCCTTACAACTGCAGTTGTTGATCAAACAGACTCCCAGTTGAATGGCCGCTTAACCCTCACCCCCTATACCCACACGTAATGGAGCCTGGGGTCCCCGCACATTGAGCTCAGCTAGTGAGCCTGGGGTTGCCCCGCACATGGAGCTCGCATTCTTAGTTCACAATTCAATATATCGAGCGTTGGGGTTAGCAACTCATTATGCTCGCTTCTGGTCACGAGCCAGGAACACATGCATCGTAGCAAAGCTACGCAATCACAACAACACTTAAAGAATGCGAGGACATGACAATTTATTTGCGTACCGTTAATGGAAAGTAAACATGACATGGTAATTGTGCAACATGCTAAATGTCGGAACTAGCTTCGTTGTCAAGCTAGTTCCCCAATTTGCGCCTAGGCGAGTATCATTTCGTCGCCTAGCCTCTTTTACGCCTACAACTAGCAAATGGCCTAAAGCATGGCCTAAACCCTAAGTGGCAAGTTTCACTTGCATAGCACCGAGGATGACGACCACTTCGTCACACGGGTGACAATCTACGGGGAAATCGCTGTTTTGGGGGAACAATCAACAAACCACATGAAATTATATTAGGGTTTCATAAAAATATAAATAGGTTAAGAAAACAACGGTAGATCGATTTCTTACCAAGAGGAGACGGAAGAAACACTCCGGGGAACCCTAGGATCAGATCTGGAAAAGATTGGAGAAGTTTGGGGAAACTAGGGTTTTGGGGGATTTGGGGAAGATGAGAGGTAGATGGAGTGAATGGATGGTTTGGATGATGGATTTAGGGCTTGGAATGGAGAAATGGAGCTTGGAGGAAGATGGGGGCTCAAGGGGGAAGATTTTAGGGTTTTGGGTCGTGTTGGAGAAGAAGAAAACGATTGGGTTGGGTTTAAATAGGTTGAGCTGGCGGCTGCCCAGAAATTAGGGTTTTAACACTGGTTAGTCGGTCAAAGAGCAACCACTGACCGACTAGTTTGGCAACTAGTCGGTCGGTCGACCAACGCAGACCGACTAAGTGCAAACAGTAACTCCTGAACGAAAATAGGATTTAGAGTTAGTCGGTTCACGAACAAATACTGACCGACTAGTTTAGCATCTAGTCGGTCGATGAACGTTCTTAGACCGACTAAGAGTAAACAGTAACTCGACTGTACAGTAGAACCAAGAATTAGTCGGTCTGAGTACAAAACTTAACCGACTAGTTTAACAACTAGTCGGTCGAAAGATGAACTTAGACCGACTAAGAATGAACAGTACTGATATTAAAATTTAGATGATGTGTTAGTCGGTCAAAGAAGCATTGCTGACCGACTAGTTTGCAACCTAGTCGGTCAACCAACGTTCTTAGACCGACTAACGATAAACAGTAACTCCTGAGAAATTTAGAAAGCTAACTAGTCGGTCCAAGAAGGATTGCCGACCGACTGGATCGTCATCTAGTCGGTCGGTGGCCCTTCTTACACCGGCTAATGAGCACCAAAAGTTCCGATACGGAGCGCGGGGCCCCGGGATCGATTCCTAAGACTCCTAGGCTTGATCTAATAGTTAGATACGACCGTTATGAAGTCCGTCACGAATGACATACTTTGAAATCGACAATCCTAAGGAAGAAGCGAGAAAATACGACGAATCGATGGAGACGAAAACCACACAAGAGGAGAAAATCCACCAAAACATATATTATATTATATTATATCCAGATACATGAAAAGCAGTCGTTACACTAAGCGATAAGCTACCTCTCCAACTCACTCTAGCACATCGAAAGGTCCAATATATCTCGGACTAAGCTTGCCTCGCTTCCCAAAGCGAATCACTCCTCGATTCGGTGAGATCTTCAGAAACACATGATCTCCTGGCTGAAACTCCAGAGGACGCCGTTTAGCATCTGCCCAATGCTTGTAACGGTCCTGAGCAATCCAAACTTTGTCTCTGATATCTCGCACGACATCCACAGACTCAACTATCATCTCTGGTCCCAACAACTCTTTATCACCAATGTCATCCCAACTCAGCGGGGATCGACATTTCCTTCCATAAAGAGCAGCAAATGGCGCCATGCCAATGCTCGCCTGGTAGCTGTTGTTGTAGGAGAACTCCACCAGATGCAGATGATCCTCCCACGAACCCTTGAGATCCAACATGCAAGCTCTCAACATGTCCTCCAATACCTGGATAGTGCGCTCCGACTGTCCGTCAGTTTGCGGGTGATACGCAGTACTGAATTTCAGACTGGTACCCAAATTGGTCTGCAAACTCTTCCAGAATTGTGACGTGAATCTCGTGTCCCGGTCGGAGACGATACTCACAGGAACTCCATGTAATCGCACAATCTCCTGCACGATTATCGTTCACATCACGACGTATACTAGAAAGAAGCTATAAAGGTATAAGAAAGATTTTTACCTCCATATACTTCTTCGCAAGTATCTCCGTAGCTTGTCCTACTCGGAAAGGTATGAAATGCGCAGACTTGGTTAATCGGTCAACGATAACCCAAATCACGTCATTCTGCTTGGTGCTCCGAGGTAGTCCAGTTACAAAATCCATGGTGATGTGCTACCACTTCCACTCCGGAATCAGCAGAGGTTGAAGTAATCTGGCAACGCGATGATGTTCAGCCTTCACCTGCTGACACACAAGACATTTGGCGACGCTACGAGCTACGCTCCTCTTCATACCGTGCCACCAAAAATTCAGACGGAGATCCTTGTACATCTTGGTACCGCCAGGATGAATGGAATAGGGTGAGCTATGAGCTTCATTCATCAGCTCATCTCTGATATCTCCAGAAGGTACGCAGATCCTACTACCGTATCTCAAGGAACCATCCTCATGAATGATAAAATCCGTCCGAAGTCCAGCTTCAACTTGTACTCGAATCTTCTGCAGTTTAGCATCTCCAGACTGTGCAGCTTTGATCCGATCCATTATCGTCGACTGAATCTGCATATTCATCAACGATGATGTGACTCAAGGTAACACAACCTCTGTGCTCATCCCACACAGATCCTGTTGTAATCTCCACTGAACTGTGAGAGTCATGACCGCTGGAAGTCTGCTCAAAGCATCAGGTACAACATTAACCTTTCCTGGATGATACTGAAGGTCGATGTCGTAATCAGCCATCAGTTCTAACCATCTGCGTTGTCTCATATTCAACTCCTTCTGAGTGAAAATATATTTCAAACTTTTGTGATCAGTGAAAATCTTCACTTTCTCACTCAGTAAGAAATGTCTCCAAATCTTCAAAGCGAAGATAACAGCGACTAACTCCAAGTCGTGAGTCGGGTAATTCTTCTCGTGAATCTTCAATTGCCGAGAAGCATACGCGACTACATGACCGTGCTGATGTAGAACACATCCAATACCTTTGCCCGAGGCATCACAAAATATCTCGAATCCTCCAGTCCTATCTGGAATAGCCAGAACTGGTGCAGATGTCAGTTTGGCTTTCAAAGTCTCAAATGCCTGCTCGCAAGTGTCTGACCAAACATACTTGACGTCCTTCCTCATCAGTCGAGTCATGGGCTCTGCTATCCTCGAGAAATCCTGAATGAATCGACGGTAGTAGCCCGCCAATCCTAGGAAACTCCGGATGTCTGATGCTGACCGAGGAGTTGGCCAATTCTTGACTGATGTAACCTTCTCTGGGTCAACTGAGATACCGTCGCCTAATACCACATGTCCAAGAAATGCGATCCGGTCTAACCAGAACTCGCACTTGCTGTATTTGTCATACAACTGATGACGACGAAGTGTCTCCAAAACCATCCGCAGATGCTCGGCATGCTCTTCCTCGCTCTTCGAATAGACCAATATGTCATCAATGAATATCACTACGAATTTATCCAGAAAATCATAGAATATGAGATTCATGAGATTCATGAATACTGCAGGAGCGTTGGTCACACCGAATGGCATGACAACGAACTCGTAGTGTCCATACTTGGTCCGAAAAGCTGTCTTGTAGACATCCTCATTCTTGACCTTCACCTGATGATATCCACTCCTGAGGTCCAACTTCGAGAAAACTCGTGATCCACCGAGTTGATCGAAGATGTCATCAATGCGAGGTAACGGGTACTTATTCTTCACCGTGACATTGTTCAGCTCCCGATAATCCACACACATTCTTCTCGATCCGTCCTTCTTCTTGACCAGTAGTATAGGTGCACCCCAGGGAGACACGCTGGGATGAATGAATCCTTTCTGCAACAGATCATCCAATTGATTCCGTAGCTCTTCGAGTTCTGCTGGAGCCATACGGTAAGGCGCCTTCGAGATTGGCTGAGTATTTGGCATCATATCAATACTGAACTCCAAAGCTCGATCAGGCGGCAATCCAGAAATATCTTCCGGAAATACATCTTCGAAGTCTCGAACCACTACAGGCTTTTCCGGTTCGACTTGTATAGATGCGAGGATCGCTTCGCTCGGCTGAGCCCGAAATCTGATAGGCTCGAGCAAACGACTACCACTAATGAATTCGAACACCGGATGGTCTGGAATTTCAAATACTACTTTCTTCTTGTGACAGTCGATAGTAGCATAGAAAGTCCCTAACCAGTCCATGTCGAGAATAGCATCAAAGTTGGGTGTATCCAGGACCATGAAGTCTGCATAAAGTTCATGTCCGCAAATCACTAAGGGACAGGATTTGCATCCCAAGGTAACACTCACTACGCCACCTCCGGTTGTGATATTCCATCTCTTGGGAAGTGGGTAGGTAGGAATCGAGTGTTTAACTACAAACTTCTGGGATATAACACACAGGGAAGCTCCAGAATCAAATAAGGTCAGAGCTGGGTGGGAGGCCACTAAGATAATACCTAAGACGAAAATAATAAACTTAGCAAGAGAACCTAACTAACAAGCATTAATATCTGGTAAAAGATAAATACTAGGTATAAATGTTACCTGTGATCACGTCATCCTCAGCCTCAGCTTCTGCAGCTGTCATCGTGAACGACTGGCGCTTCGACTGGTGGACCTGCTGATAAGCTCGATCCTGAGGGATCAGAGGTAGTCCACGCTGAGCAGGTCCGGGTGCTCCTCGCTGAACAGGTGCAGGCACTGCACGCTAAACAGGTGCAGGTACTCCAGTGGGTGGTTGATCGCTCCGGAATGTAACCCAAAAGTGCGACCGTGTAGTTTTACCGCAAGCGCACGATGTAGCGGCGAGCGGGTTATCGAACACAGGGAGGACGAATGAAAGTGCTCGCTCCAATCAACCTGGCTATTTAAGAGCAGAAAAGAGAGAATTTGCCTTTGGCGATCCTGTCATAATCGTCAGACAAAGTACGGAAATAACAAATCAAATAAAGGACGTCTAGGGAATGGGGAATCCCCGCTACTCACCGTATTTCGTCAATGTGGTTCATTGGTATCAAAATTGCTAGAATAAAATTTCGGATGAACTAGTTGCAACTGAATGTAATACCTAGCTCACGCTCTCGCGCTGTTGTCGGTCTATAGCTATCCTAGGTTCGGGTCCAATCTCTTGCAAACCCTACCCTAGGCAAGCTAGCATTAGGATCAACATCATCGTTCAATCGCGCCCCGAGCCCACTCTCATGCATACTCGGGCCACGACCTAGGTTGGGATAGTTCCTACCCGGCCAAGCTCTTGCAAACGGGTATCGGCACGGAATTGCAACCGGAAACCCTAGTATCGGTCCAATCTCTTGCAAACCGATACTATGGAAATTCGATTCCAACCCAATTCGGATTTCTAGGGTTTCCTATCGAATTGGGATCCAATCTCTTGCAAATCCCAATCGATATGAATACCTAGCCATCCGTAGTAAATCGATCCCAATTTAACCCTAATAGCAATTCTAGCAAAATTTCTACTAATTCATCACAAATCTGAAATTGGGCTCGTAGGGTTCATCCCCACGCCCCAAGACGTGGAGACTACTCACAATTCATAGCACAAACACAAAAATAATCAATGAAATTAACAAGAGAATTCATCACAATATTGAGATAAGCAATAAAAATAGTATTTTTAGAGGAGAGAGACACAAACCAATGGAGTCTTTCAAATAATCCAACAAAAATCAACTTTTGTCTCCTCTCCAATCACAAGAATAAAGCTAAAAAGTTAATCTAAAAAGCTGCAAAATCTAAGAGAAAAGCTCTCTAACCTAGGGTAAAAACAGGGGTTAAATACCCCCCAAAATCGTCCAAAAAACTGTGACCAAAATGCCCCTGCGCAGCCTGAAATCCGAAATTTTCGCTACAGGCAGCGCGTCGCACTCGGCCGAGTGACAAAAGTCGCTCGGCCGAGTGAGAAACCCTGTAAATTTCCAGTAAGTCTGGGTCTTCGGGGGTCTTCACTTCGGGAGTCGCTCGGCCGAGTGAGTTGTCGTCACTCGGCCGATGGCTTCTTAGTACTCGGGCGGTCGGCATTTGCCACTCGGCCGAGTGGGTCTTCTGAAGCTCAGGCAGACAAAAAACAGTAAGTTGGCGATTTTTGATGGGCTTCGTCTGAGTGCCACTCGGGCGGACGGGATCTCGTCACTCGGCCGATGTGGCTTCCGTCGCTCGGCCGAGTGCACACATGAAGCGTGTCCGATCTGGTCGGCCGAGCGGTGTCTCGCTGGTCGGCCGAGTGGCTCCTTCACTCGGTCGAGTGGGACACAAAAAATGCCCAAACAGCTTGTTTTGGCCTCCTCGTCGCTCCTGCGACGTTCTTTCTTCTTCCGCTCCTCTCCAATAGCAAAATATCCCTCGGGGAGGTCATCGGTGACACTCTGAAGTAGGCGTATCTCGAGATCACTCCAAATCGCTCCAAATCACCTGAAATGCGACAGAAACAACAAATCGTGAAAAGCATCGCAATATTGTCGATATATCGTGAAAAACATGATTTGGGCGATCTAAATGGCATGCAAACATGCGGGAAAAAAGTGTAAAATAAGGAGTGATCAAAATCCCCCAAGCTTACCTCTTACTCGTCCTCGAGGAAGATAAGTAAGAGGCGAACCCGGTGGATTCGGAAAACGAAAACGGCGAAAAACGAAAAATGAAAAACGAAGAAAAACGAGAAACGAAATAAAAACAAAGAAGAAAGAAAGAAGCTAAGAGGGAAGCTGCTAGATCATTTTCTCAGGACGTGGGTTTCTCTTACTCATATAGCATGCACTGAATGAAGAACACATGTCAAAGAATTTTATTACGATATCATAGTATAATAGTGCAAATAGAAATAGAAAACCCACGAACAACGATATAATCATGAAAAACGGAATAATTTTGGAATTAATATCGTCTGAATCATTTAAAGCGGTATACAAATCGCAGATCACACACTTTTCAATTGAATGCTTTCTATGAGGAGTATAAGAGTATCACGCAATAGAATAGAGAGAATAGATAAGCATGGATTTCATGAAATGAGTGCTAGGCATAGATTTCTGGACTTCGTAAAGCTAAAAAATAATCTTACCGAGTATAGAATATTACTTAGCCTAGGTTGTTGTGCAACGTCAAGTAGTCACTCTCTCACACATCATTGGATTCCCTCCCCCAAGCTTATCTATAAGCGTGGTGGCATAAAAAAAATATTTACATCCCCATTTTTATAAAGCTCCAAAAGCAATGAAAATAAATACAAAAAGAGAGAAGAAAGAGAGAACATGAGATGAGATCTTTCATTGAGGTTCTTTCCTCTTTTCTTTTTCTTTTTTTTCTCTCTTTTTTTTCAAATAGCATATATACACAATGATCCCAACTCAAAGAGAAGTAAGAGCATGTAAGAATTTTTTTCTTTTTCTTTCTTTGGTTATGGGAATTTTGGAGCTAGGAATTAATAGCGGGGGAAATGCCATATAATAGAATCGCTAAGGGGAGATTCACCAATGATTTTAAAATAGAGAAATGATGATCAAGATTTGTGGAGAAAGAAATAAATATATCTCTCGGTTCACTCTATAGGACGTGCACGACAACTTCAGCAGGGTAATCTAATCTACTCAGTTTCGATCACAAAAAAGCTAAGCTAATCCAGATTTATCATAGCTAACATCATTCAATCATCCTGAAGTGAAATGTACAAATCATGCATATAGAAGTGATATAGGAAAAGAAATCGGTACTCCAGATATAAGCATTCAATGCGTGAATCTTGGTGTGTTTTCTGCGATAGCATACATATGAATATTCAGACTCAGCTAATAATAAAATTTCATCCATTTTCATGTGGAAAAAGGTGTGGGTTACTATCTCTAAATGCAAGGCAAATCACAGCATATTGATCACTCCTTATTTTACACTTTTATCCCGCATGTTTGCATGCCATTTGGATCGCCCAAATCATGTTTTTCACGATATATCGACGATATTGCGATGCTTTTCACGATTTGTTGTTTTTGTCGCATTTCAGGTGATTTGGAGCTATTTGGAGTGATCTCAAGATACGCCTACTCCAGAGTGTCACCGACGACCTCCCCGAGGGGTATTTTGCTGTTGGAGAGGAGCGGAAGAAGAAAGGACGTCGCAGGAGCGACGAGGAGGCCAAAACAAGCTGTTTGGGCATTTTTGGTGTCCCACTCGGCCGAGTGAAGGAGTCACTCGGCCGACCAGCGAGACACCGCTCGGCCGACCAGATCAGACACGATTCATATGTGCACTCGGCCGAGCGACGGAGACCACATCGGCCGAGTGACGAGATCCCGTCCGCCCGAGTGGCGCTCAGACGAAGCCATTCAAAAATTGCCAACTTACTGTTTTTCGGCTGCCTGAGCTTCAGAAGATCCACTCGGCCGAGTGGATAATCCCGACCGCCCGAGTACCAAGAAGCCATCGGCCGAGTGACGACAACTCACTCGGCCGAGCCGCCCCCGAAGTGAAGACCCCTGAAGATCAAGACTTACTGGAAATTTACAGGGTTTCTCACTCGGCCGAGCGACTTTTGTCACTCGGCCGAGTACGACGCGCTGCCTGTAGCGAAAATTGCGTATTTCAGGCTGCGCAGGGGTATTTTGGTCACAGTTTTTGGACGATTTTGGGGGGTATTTAACCCCTGTTTTTACCCTAGTTTTGGGGGCTTTTCTCTTAGATTTTTGCAGCTTTTTAGATTAACTTTTTAGCTTTATTCTTGTGATTGGAGAGGAGACAAAAGTTGATTTTTGTTGGTTTATTTGAAGAACTCCATTGGTTTGTGTCTCTCTCTCCTAAAAATTCTATTTTTATTGCTTATCTCAATATTGTGATGAATTCTCTTGTTTATTTCATTGATTATTTTTGTGTTTGTGCTATGAATTGTGAGTAGTCTCCACGTCTTGGGGTGTGGGGATGAACCCTATAAGCCCAATTTCATATTTGTGATGAATTGGTAGAAATTTTGCTAGAATTGCTATTAGGGATTAGTTTGGGAGCGATTTACTACGGATAGCTAGGAGTTCATATCGATTGGGATTTGCAAGAGATTGGATCCCAATTCGATAGGAAACCCTAGAAATCCGAATTGGGTTGGAATCGAATTTCCGTAGTATCGGTTTGCAAGAGATTGGATCGATACTAGGGTTCCCGGTTGCAATTCCGTGTCGATACCCGTTTGCAAGAGATTGGACGGGTAGGAACTATCCCAACCTAGGTCGTGGACCGAGTTTGCAACAGATTGGGCTCGGTGCGCGATTGAACGATGATGTTGATCCTAATGCTAGCTTCCCTAGGCTAGGGTTTGCAAGAGATTGGACCCGAACCTAGGATAGCTATAGACCGGCAACAGCGCGAGAGCGTGAGCTTGGTTCTACATTCAGTTGCAACTAGTTCATCCAAAATCTTATTCTAGCAATTTTGATACCGATGAACCACATTGACGAGATACGGTGAGTAGCGGGAATTCCCCATTCCCTAGACGTTCTTTATTTGATTTGATATTTCCGTACTTTGTCTGACGATTGTGACAGGATCGCCAAAGGCAAATCTCTCTCTTCTTAAATAGCCAGGTTGATTAGAACAAGCACTGTCATTCGTCCTCCCTGTGTTCGATAACCCGCTCGCCGCTATACCGTGCGCTGGCGGTAAAACTACAACCGTTCTTTGGGTTACATTCCAGAGCGATCACATATGATATCAGAAATAAAGTCTAAGACATGACAAATATAGCATGCATATAGAGTAAGCTAACTCCACGTCATCATCACAGAAAAGTCATCTCTAGCATGAGATGAAAAAGAAATAAAGATAAAGGGGAAAATAAAGCTATTTACAATGCGGCACACAAAAAAAATAAGAAAAACGTGATGCATGGTAAAATAAAAGAAAAATGATGAAAATAAGTGTAAAAGCGGAAAATGGCGTGAAAAAAACTAAAAAAAAGGTGGTAAATCGAAAAAGAACGTGAGAACTCACTCCCCCAAGCTAAATGGCACAGTGTCCTCAATGTGCAAAGTGTGGCATACCGAGAGACAAGTAATGTGAGGGGTAAGTGAGGATGCATGCATGGGGAAAAAGAAAATAAAATAACAAAATAAAAATAAGAAATAAAAATATGATGCGGACATGATGCATGCAGATATAGAAGTGATACAGATATATAGGTGTGACACCAAAAACTCTCCCGCTCTCCCAAAAATGATATATAAATATATGATCAAAATGTGCATCCAAAAACAGTGAGGAGAGGGTGGGGTGGGCAAAAATCAACAGGACCCAGCAGAGACGGGCAGCACAACGGCAAAAGGAATCGATGGCATCAAGAGTGCCTAAGAAGGTGGGGCTGCGCCGTCTCCGTCCTGAGGCGGAGGAGGTGGTGGTGGTGGAACAGACTGCTGAGAGGGTGTGGGTGTGGGAGTGGCAGCAGGATGGGTATGGGTAGGAGTGGGGGTGGTGACCTGCTGGGTGGGTGGGAGAACACGGGGGAGTCGCCCCAGGACCTGGGTAAGGCAGTAGTGAATCTGCGGGAGCAGGTCGAAGCGGCCAGCCATCGCTGAGACGGTGGAGGACAGGGTCCTAAGGTCGCCTCTGAGGCCATCACCGCCCCCTCGAGAGCACGAATGCTCTGAAGTACAGTGTCGGGGGAGGTGGTGCAGAGGGACGCACCGGTCTGTGCTGTGCAGGTCGGGGCTGGCGTACTCTGGTGGCGTAGGTGATGGGCTCAGCAGAGAAGGGAACGAAAGGTGCTGCGCTCACAAAAGTGGGCCTGGCCTGAGTGTGAGGCTGGGTAGGACGGTAAGAAGTGGAGGCAGCAGCAACGAAAGAGGAGTGCAAAAGTGGCAACGAGGCGGTCAGAGAGGTCGGTGACATAGAAGTGTGGACAGACGCCACGACACTCTCGAAAAATACAGCAGCGATGGAGACAGAGGCGGAGACCGCGGTCTCTACAGCGGTGGCAAAAGAGGGCTCGCCGCACTCAACTATGGTCGGCGGGCGCTCGGGTGGGGCAGAGGAAACGGGCTCGGCAGACAGAGGGCCAGTGGTGGTGGTGACAGGCGTGGAAGCAGTGGAAGTGGGCTCAGCTAAGGTACTCCCGACACCGACAGTAGTGTGGACAGAGGTGTCGGGAGTAGCGGAAATATTAGGGATAGGCTGAGGGGCCACGGGGTCAACAGGGGCAGCAGGATCGACAGGTGCAACAGGGTCTGCGGGGGCAGCGTGGGCAGCATGAGCCTGCTCGGCCTCCTCGGCCTCGAGCACGTATGCGGCTGGGATCAGAACATCCATCACAGGGAGCGAGTCCACGTGGGCCGGTGCAATCTGAGTCCGAGCTGGGCTCGGAAGAATCATGTAATCAACACCGTAAGGGCCGTGCAGCCAGACCCAGTGTCGCTCACCGTGCGGACGTAGCATCTTCATCCGGGCCATAACATCAATCGACAGAGAAGTGGGGCCCGGTGCTCGTCGCAGGTCGTCAGGGAAGTCCTCGCCGGTCATAAGGGCGAGCAAGGTGATCAGGCCGCCGCAGCATATCGGTGAGCGAGCGCCCACCGATACGATGATGCGGTCCAAAAACCAAGCCGCGACATCAATCACGACGGCGGGGACCAACTCATCGCCCTCCCTAGATAGAGCTCTAGGCCGTGTCATCGCGTAGAGCATATAGAGCTCTGGCGTGGACATCGTACCCGGCTCATATCTCGCCAAAAAGGTCGTCGCCATAAGGCGCTGAGCTATACGGAGGCAGGGATGGACAATGGCCGAGGCCTTGGCCCTACTAGGGTCAAAGGCAGCGTGGAGACCCGTAATCCGGGCCCAGAAGGCGCTGGCATCGAAGGAAGGTGGGGCGATATGGGTGGGGGCGTAACCTCGGTCGGCCCCGGGGACATCGGGCCACGAGAAGAAAGCTCTCATCATACCGAGAGTGACCTGGCACTCTCGGTCCATGAACCGAAACGAGCATCCCTCGTCGGTCCGGGCGATCGAACTAAGAACCTCAAGTGTCGGACGGATAAACGTGTCCGCCGACACCTGAAAGAAATCTCGCCAGCCCACGTTGTCGTACAACGTGAGCATCCCCTCTAGTACCCCCAGGCGTCCTAGGTCTGCAAGGTGTGCGAACCTGGAGGGTACGATCGAGCGCTGGGAGATACGCTCGAAAGCGACGCGGTGTGCGTCGTTCCGGAACGTGATCCCCAGCGGCTCGATAAGTGGAGCCGGAGGTGGTGGCTGTGGGGCGGCAGGGAATGGCTGTGCTGGCTCTGCAGGCTGTGCGGGGTATGCGGGGCCTGCAGGCTGTGTTGGGTGGATGGGGTGTGGTGGAGAAGGCGGAGGAGAGTCCTCCACCTCGTGGGAGGGGCCGGCATCATCCGATCGCTTCCGCTTGGCGGAAGCTCTCCTCGACCTCGGCCGTGTCCGGGGCGGCATATGGGCCCTGAGCGCTCACCCAAAAGCGTGAAAAGTGCGGCGTGCGTAAAATAAAGGAAAGAATATACCACGACACGCCGCGAGTGCAAAGCTATGGAAGCGTGCGAAGACGACACCTCCACGTAGCCCAAATCAGTCCCTGGAAGCTCCCTTGGGCTCCCCTAAGCTCCCAAAAATAACCTGCGCATGAAATGGAGATATCAGCGAGTAATATTCAATACGTATGGGGAATTAGGGTTATAATAGATAGAAATTGAAATTAATTCAGGTTTGGGGTTCGTTAAGCACATGGATTCTTGAAAAATACACAAAAAAGAAGAAAACAGGCTCAAAATGGGGTTACCGGAGTCGGCCGGAGCAGTGGCCGCCGGCGGCGACTTGGGCGAGGAGCGGCGGCGGCTCGGCCGACGGTGGGTGGCCGATCGGCGGCGCGGGGTCAACGGTCGGGCGAGTGGGCGAGGGCAACGGGCGAGGGAATGCGAATGGTCGGGGGCTGCGATTTGTTTCGTTTCGAAAAATGTGCCCGACCCTCGCCCCTATTTATAGCAAAAGTTACGACTCGGCTGAGTGACTGGGTCGCTCGGCCGAGTGAACTTTTAAGAAAAATTCCTCCCCGCTACGCTTCGGCCGAGTGGCGTTGCCACCCTCGGCCGAGTGGAGTAAGTCCATTCGGCCGAGTGGCTCAAGCTACTCGGCAAGACTCGCCATAGGAGCGTATCAGTTTTACTCGGCCGAGTGAATATATATACTCGGCCGAGTAGCAGTTATACTGAAATCAGGAAAAGAAACAGAGAGTTGGGTACAGCAGACTTCCCTCGTTCGTGAGCGGCTCGGCCGGACGAACTTGTGTGCTCGGCCGAGTGACTAGTATGCTCGGCCGAGTGAGCCTTGTTTTCTGCTGTTTGTCTTCGTTTGGGCTTTAAACTCTGTTTTTCTTCCTCCAGTCGATTTCATCTTCCTCCTAAGCATCGAGCACCTTCCTGGGGCGCTCATCGTCACCTTGTGCATCCTCCTAATGATGGGTACCTCATTCTCCTCTCCTGTCAGGAAAAATAGGACCCGTTATCACAAGATTTTTGGGCGAACGACTCAAAACACTAAAAATTTCTAAAACAAAAATAAAAGAAAAGTGAAAATAAAGCAATAACCGTCGGGTTGCCTCCCGACAAGCGCTCGTTTAAGGTCGTGAGCTCGACCCCCTATGATTTTCAATTAATGCGGGATGTTTGGTGCATATGGGATGCACCCGTCAAACTTTCCGGGGAGAACGCTTGGGTTTGGAAGTTGCGACGGCGTGTTCTCCCTCGGTGGTCTCCCGTCTCGAATAGTGTTGGGGGGAGGCTCCCCCAAGCTAGCGTTTGCTCCGGTCCTCGGCTTCACCGGTGACGTCGATCTCCGTGCCGGCGGAGCTTTCTTTGGAGACTTCAATTTTGAGAGCTCGCAGAGCTCTCGGATCCTTGCGACATCAGCGTTGCCTTCGTCAATTTCAGCGGAGAAGTCGGGGGATTCGTTCATCTTTCCTTCGTGGTCCAAATCCGGGCCTTCTTCGAAATCTTCTTTGAATAGAGCGTCGATTGAGTGGGGGATCGATTCCTCAATTACCTTGTCAAGGAGGTCCATATAGTCCAGCTCCTCGTGGTAAGGCATGTGTTTCATTGCCTTAGAAATATGAAGCTCCACCTCGATGTTGCCGACATTCAATGTTAGGGTACCTTCTCGCACGTCGACAATGACACCGGCGGTGGCGAGGAACGGGCGTCCAAGTATCAACGACGTGTCTTCCTCCTCCTTAACATCCATAATCACGAAGTCGCATGGCAAGCAAATGCCCCCCGGGACTTGTAGCGGGATATCCTCTGCAATCCCTACCGGCCTTGTGATTCGCCCATCGGCTAGTTGTATCCGCATGTCGGTAGGCTTCAATTTTGTCCCGGTGTTTAGCCTTTGAAACATAGAGAGAGGCATGAGGCTAACACTAGCCCCTAGGTCCACCAATGCCTTTTGAAGAGGGACGCCGCCCAAGGTGCAAGGAATCCGAAAACTCCTCGGGTCTTTGAATTTAGCCGGCTCCTTCTCTCTCTTGGTGAACCAAGAGCCCTCCTCGGCGAGCATAATTTTCTCCTTCCTCTTTCTCCCCGAAATCAAATCCTTTAAAAATTTTGCGTATGTCGGGATCTCAACAATAGCATCAAGGAAGGGAATATTGAGGCTTACCCCTCTTAAATATTCGAGAAACTTCGCTAGTCGCTTCTTCATCTTCGCTCTAGCAAGCCTCTGAGGGAATGGTACCGGTGGCATGAAGCGCCTCTCTTCAAGCAATTGCTCCGCTCTAGATTTCTCCTTTTCTTGCGGCTCTTTCTCCCTCTCAACTTCAACTACCGGCTCAATTGGCTCTACACTTTCCTCCACGGGCTCCTCGGTAGGAATCATGGCGGGGGTGGTATCCTTCCCGCCTCTAGTAGTAACGGCAACCACGGCATTGATGTGGCCGGTGGCGCCCCGTGGGTTTTGCTCGGGTTGAGCCGGCAATTGTTGAGTATTCCGATTGAGCAACACCAATTGCTCCGAGATTTGTGCCACAACGGTTGTAAGGGAGTCTTGGCCCGCCTTCAAGGAAGCATTGACCTTCTTTTGCTCGACCATAAACTCCTCCACTCTAGCTTCGAAGTCGGATCGTTGTTGAGCTTGTGGAGGGTTTTGATTTCTCCACCCTTGATTGTATCCGGGCGGCCTATAGGGTGGAACTTGTTGCTTCGGTTGGAAATTTTGTTGTGGAGGCCCCCTCGGCGGATAGTGTTGTTGTTGGGGTGGCGGTGGTGGCCGAGCTTGTTGAGGTGGTTGTTGTGGCGGGTTCAAAGCTCCTTCATTGTTGGCGTAAGAGAAACTGGGATGATTTCTTGTGGCCGGATTGGCCCAATACCCTTGGTTCCCCGTGACATATTGGACTTGCTCCAAGGATCCTTCTCCTTGCTCTCCTCCCAAATACATGGCTTGAGATTGGTCTTGCCAATCACACATTTGGTTCGTTGGTGCGGAGGTGGAATGGGTTCCTTGGGGCTCCGTGATAAACTTCTCCAGTCTCTCCACCACCTTGTGGAGAGAATCAAACTTGCTTGTAAGCTCCGCTACAGCCTTCGCCTCATAAATGCTAGTTGGCTTCAAGGAGGACGTAGAGTGTCCTCGCTCGTCGCCCCATTGTTGATTGTTTGAGGCCATCTCCTCAATTAGGGCCGTAGCTTCTTCGGGAGTCTTTGATAAGATAGCACCATTTGTCGCGGCATCAATAATTTGCTTGGTCCCCGGTTGGAGACCATTGTAGAAGCTATGAACTAGCTCCCAATCTTCAATGCTATGGTGCGGGCATTGATGCTGCAGATCTTTGAAACGCTCCCAAGCCTCGTAGAGCGTCTCTTGGGGTCCTTGCTTGAAGGACATAAGAGCGCTCCGAATCTTTACCGTTTTGGAGGGCGGATAGAACTTGTCAATGAATGCACTCGCCAACTCGTCCCAAGTGGTAAATACTCCCTCAGCTTGCGTCCTCAACCAATAGAGTGCCTTGTCCTTCAATGTGAAAGGGAAGAGACGCAGTCTGATGGCATCGATGGAGACCCCCGTCATCTGAAATGTGGCGCACTTCGACAAGAATAGATGGATGTGGTAGTGGGGATTTTCATGGGCATTCCCATGAAATAGATCCTGCTGCATCAGAACCACTACTCCAGTCTTCAGCTCAAAGTTCTTGTCAGCCGCCAACTCCGGCATGGCAATGGATGAGGTCGTAGAAGAGGTCTTAGGCCGAAGCCTATCTCGAATAGAAATGATCCTCGCCATTCTTGCCGCTAATTGTTCCGCAGTTTCCGGGTTGGTCATAAACCTCCCTTCCGGATCTTGTCTTCTCTCCGCTCTGATTCTCCGCGCAGTACGCTCAATCTCGGGATCAAATAATATAGCTTCAGGGTCCGCCGTTGATCTCGTGTTCATGCACGGGAAAACAAAGTTTCAAAGAAGTGATTAGCACAATGGAAGGGTTAGGTAAAAAAATAATGAATTAAAAACAAAAAGAAAGAAATAGCTAGGGTGAAAAGATCAAACGCAATCGCCTCCCCGGCAGCGGCGGCAAAAACTTGATCGCTCCGGAATGTAACGCAAAAGTGCGACCGTGTAGTTTTACCGCAAGCGCACGGTGTAGCGGCGAGCGGGTTATCGAACACAGGGAGGACGAATGAAAGTGCTCGCTCCAATCAACCTGGCTATTTAAGAGCAGAAAAGAGAGAATTTGACTTTGGCGATCCTGTCACAATCGTCAGACAAAGTACGGAAATATCAAATCAAATAAAGGACGTCTAGGGAATGGGGAATCCCCGCTACTCACCGTATTTCGTCAAAGTGGTTCATTGGTATCAAAATTGCTAGAATAAAATTTCGGATGAACTAGTTGCAACTGAATGTAATACCTAGCTCACGCTCTCGCGCTGTTGCTGGTCTATAGCTATCCTAGGTTCGGGTCCAATCTCTTGCAAACCCTACCCTAGGCAAGCTAGCATTAGGATCAACATCATCGTTCAATCGTGCCCCGAGGCCACTCTCGTGCAAACTCGGGCCACGACCTAGGTTGGGATAGTTCCTACCCGTCCAATCTCTTGCAAATGGGTATCGGCACGGAATTGCAACCGGAAACCCTAGTATCGGTCCAATCTCTTGCAAACCGATACTACGGAAATTCGATTCCAACCCAATTCGGATTTCTAGGGTTTCCTATCGAATTGGGATCCAATCTCTTGCAAATCCCAATCGATATGAATACCTAGCCATCCGTAGTAAATCGATCCCAATCTAACCCTAATAGCAATTCTAGCAAAATTTCTACTAATTCATCACAAATCTGAAATTGGGCTCGTAGGGTTCATCCCCACGCCCCAAGACGTGGAGACTACTCACAATTCATAGCACAAACACAAAAATAATCAATGAAATTAACAAGAGAATTCATCACAATATTGAGATAAGCAATAAAAATAGTATTTTTAGAGGAGAGAGACACAAACCAATGGAGTCTTTCAAATAATCCAACAAAAATCAACTTTTGTCTCCTCTCCAATCACAAGAATAAAGCTAAAAAGTTAATCTAAAAAGCTGCAAAAATCTAAGAGAAAAGCTCTCTAACCTAGGGTAAAAACAGGGGTTAAATACCCCCCAAAATCGTCCAAAAAACTGTGACCAAAATGCCCCTGCGCAGCCTGAAATCCGAAATTTTCGCTACAGGCAGCGCGTCGCACTCGGCCGAGTGACAAAAGTCGCTCAGCCGAGTGAGAAACCCTGTAAATTTCCAGTAAGTCTAGGTCTTCGGGGGTCTTCACTTCGGGAGTCGCTCGGCCGAGTGAGTTGTCGTCACTCGGCCGATGGCTTCTTAGTACTCGGGCGGTCGGCATTTGCCACTCAGCCGAGTGGGTCTTCTGAAGCTCAGGCAGACAAAAAACAGTAAGTTGGCGATTTTTGATGGGCTTCGTCTGAGTGCCACTCGGGCGGACGGGATCTCGTCACTCGGCCGATGTGGCTTCCGTCGCTCGGCCGAGTGCACACATGAAGCGTGTCCGATCTGGTCGGCCGAGCGGTGTCTCGCTGGTCGGCCGAGTGGCTCCTTCACTCGGCCGAGTGGGACACCAAAAATGCCCAAACAGCTTGTTTTGGCCTCCTCGTCGCTCCTGCGACGTTCTTTCTTCTTCCGCTCCTCTCCAATAGCAAAATATCCCTCGGGGAGGTCATCGGTGACACTCTGGAGTAGGCGTATCTCGAGATCACTCCAAATCGCTCCAAATCACCTGAAATGTGACAGAAACAACAAATCGTGAAAAGCATCACAATATTGTCGATATATCGTGAAAAACATGATTTGGGCGATCTAAATGGCATGCAAACATGCGGGAAAAAAGTGTAAAATAAGGAGTGATCAGTGGTCGACGGTCCTTGCCGTGAGGGCAGTCTCTCGCAGTATGTGCGGGTGATCCGCATACCAGACATTGGTTCAACATCCTCCTGCACTCTTTCTTCTGGTGTCCAGTCCTGCCGCAGAAGTAGCAAGT
>CM061140.1:113684204-113703171 GCA_030789695.1 Scilla litardierei
TCCTTCCGGGATGGTTTGGCAGCGTTCGAGGCGCGGGTCCGAAGAATGCTTCCCCGACCTCCGGTTGTCCCTGGTCACCCTACTGGTTTGGGAGAAGACGAATCGCCTGGGGACGCCTCTTCTCGAGCTCCTGCATCATAGGTGCATCGAACCCTTTTTTGTTTCTCCTTTTTGTTCGTTGTACTTGGAGTTATTTTTGATCAATGGAAACAATTTCTAGAATGATTTCTTGACAATTGGCGTGACCTGCTGTAACAGATAAATTATAAGATATGAGATCGACAGCAGCATATAGATTTCTCGAATGATAGGCATCATCCTCATACTCTCATAATTAAAACTTTGGGTATTAAGTTTTAGTTTGTACCCGCAGACCTAGGAATTCAAAGCCACACTAGCTGCATTTTGAACTAAAATACCAGATAAATCATTTTTCATAGATACAGCTTTCCAGAGATTCAGTTTTCAGCACATTTAATGATGGGCTTCATTACATAAATGCTTTTCATACCACTGCCACTTTTTCTTTGGTGATGAGCTTGATGACTGAGCCCACAGGCATGGCCAAAAGGCTGAAGAGGAAATTGACAAACTCTTTGCCCGCTTCCGCGAACAACACTCTCTTCATCCCCTTGTCTATGAAAAGCTTCAACCTCGTTTGGGTGGCCATCTTCACTGCTGCAGCAAACCAGTGATGGTTTGTTTAAGCTATGGTCTCTGGTTGTTTGGGAAGGGTTAGCTTGATATGGTCAGAGTAATATTTGAGCAAGGTTACTTCTTTCTCATGCCTTTCACAGCACTCGAAGCTGTGTGGTTGAATATAATTTGTGGGCATGGAAGCCATTTATAGACGAATTGGACTGCCCTTGGATGAGGATGAGCCTACAGTCGAGTGTAGCATTACTCCTTCCTCATGACTGATAACCATCACTCGAAGTGTAGAGATTGAAGAGGGCTTGTGCGTTGGAAAGCCATTTTATAGACGAATTAGACTGCCCTTGGATAAGGATGAGTCTACAGAAGAAACCCCGTGAGTCTACAAAGCAGTGATCGTGAATGTACATAAGATTTTATTCATCGCGCACATCTTCCAAAATTATTTGCTCTCCGCGCAAAACGGCCATATTCTTACCGGTTGTGCGCGTTGAGCTATTTTGTTTGCTCAACGCGCACCACCACGGTCATACATTATTGGGAACTCAATCTGCTGTAGATTCACGGGCATTCTTCTGTATAATCACAAGCAATTTGCTGTAGACTCACGGGGTCTCTTGTGTTGCCTCCCAGTAACTCTACTGTAGTCTCATCCTCATCCAATGGCATCCAAAGTCGTCTATAAATGGCTTCCCTTCCCACAAGCCCTCGTCAACCACTACACTTCTTGATGATATTATTCTATCTTATTGTATCTTATTCTAGTTATATGATATTTTCTCTACGACATTCTATTTTTTCCTTCATCACTGCTGCGTCCTCAACACTCAAAGATGGACAATATACTAGCGTCTAGTGACGTGATGCAGAAATTGAATACATCACATATATATTGATTCGAAGATGTTCTTTTCTCCTTCATATGTTCTGTTTGTCGTCATTGAAGCTATCACCTTCCATGCACACCCGTTTCTTCACTGCTTGTATATGCTCCTTGATACTTCGTTGCAGACATCACTGCTCGATGATAATAAATGTTCTATCTTATTCTAAGTCTACCCGTACAATATTTTTACTTAATTATGCTTTGTTATGTGTTCATCACTGATTCTTCTTCAACGCAGACAGGGGGACGGATGGCCAAGATACAATGAAGCAAGTGACGCTGATGCAGCTGCTGGAGCAGCTCATAAATGGCAACAAACTTTAAATTTTTTTCATGGTGGGAATCCCTGTATCCCTAGTATAGTCTAGTGCTTTAATTGCTTAGTCGGGCAAAAACTGTGATGTTGCAAAATGTTTAGATGTAGTTTCTACTTTGTTGTGTTATGTACATTTGAATGCATAAATGTTGTAGCATGTTGGAATACAGATCTTAATACAATGTCATTAAATTTGGTGCAATTGCATCACATTACAAAATTGGATGATGCTAACTTGAAGTACCCACAATTACTCAGCTCGCACCAACGGCAACAGCATTCAACGTTGTGCGAGCTGAGCACAACTGTCTACGATTACCAACATTTACTCATCGATCATAACCGTCAAAGTTATGAACCGTTGTGCGCGTGGGGCTTAACTGCTTACAATTACCCATATTACTCAGCGCGCACATCCGTAACATTATTGAACGTTGTGTGCGCTTATTAGGAAGCCTGTAAAATTACCAAGTTTTGATCAGCGCGCACAACTGGTAAAAGTTGTAAACGTTGTGCGCGCGGAGCTAAACTGTATACAATTACCCACCATTACTCATCGCGGACAGCTACATGCCTCATTCTCTTGAATCTTCATTCTCTTCAGCTCTACTGCTTCTGCTTCTTACTCCTTAATCCCATTAATTTTCTTGACATTTGTCAGGTTCTGCAGCAACAGAGAAATTATAAGATATGAAATCCGCAGCATCGGATATAGGTCTCGAATGATAGGCATCATCCTCATAGGCTTATAACCAAGACTTACTGTTTTAATGTTCAATTTGGACCCCCAGCCCTCTTAATTCAACTCCACGATGGCTGCATTTTGGACTAAAAATATAGGAGCCTGCCGTTTTCCGAGGACCATTTTTAAAGAGAACCAGTTTACTTACAACCCATTTACACTGATATGTCCGTGACAGATGCATGTAGTATATTTCTTCCAAGCTGATACAAAATTGTTGCCTTTAGGATACAAAAATGTCATCCTTCATATCACAGCCTTGTTAAGTCATCGGGCGAAGATTTTTCCTACAGAGATTATGGAGCAATGATGTTACAATAATTTATACTAGTATATAAAATAGTAACCAGCTGTGCTCATATATACCTTATTTCTACCAGCTGTGCTCATACGACAAGTTCTCATGTCATGACCCTTTTCTGCACAAACACTGCATGTCCTTGTTCTTGTTTGACTTTGTTCTTGTGAGACTTGTATTCCAGACGGAATCCTTGACGCCACTCGTGGTCGGCCTTTAGTTCTAGCTTTTGCAGGATCATGCATAATGACATCATTTACTCCCACTTCTTGTTTGATAGGTGCACTGGACCCCACCTGTGATCTTGGCTCTCCAGAAGCAGTTTTCGCTTTATTAGTCATATTATGCTGGTCCAAAAAACTGTTTGCCCACCCAAAGACGACATCAAACAGAAGGGGATCTCTTGTTACCGCCTCCACGACTTTATCGAATGATGAACGAAGTCTCCAGGCTTGAAGTGGAGTAATTTGAGTTAGACGCACTCCGTGTACTGTGCTAGTCGACGAGGCCCCAAGACTCATGATGCTATGTCTTGCATTTAGAGTCCACCTGGGTAAAATATATCTCTCAGGGATGGCTTGCATATCATACTTTTGCTTCATCATATATAAAATTTGCGTGCATAGCAAACCTTCAGTCACCGCCCTTGCACACGTACACCTGAACATTCCCTTAGATATATTGCATTGAACATTATGCACGTAGCTCTTTCCATCAATCCGCATAGTTACTCTATACGTGCTCGTGTCCCCATCCGTGCTCACCCTTTCGTGCCGACAGTATAAAGTATTTTTGAAACGATTTTGAAAAATGGAAAATATGTTTCTAGTATATACCTTTGCGGCATGAACCTCTAACTCATGCATGCCGCTAAATTCTTGTTTGTTCCGCATACAAAAAGTATCTTCTCTCTCCTCTTTGTCTCGCTGAAATTTTACGGCTTTATCATATTGATCAATGAACTCGTATAATGGAGTCATACAGTTTACGTATCCATCAAAATACGCGTTCATGCTTTCACTCCTTTGGCTGGACGCCATGCCTACACACAAAACAAGAAATGAATACCATGTGCTGAGTTTATTTTGATCATATATTTTTACACCAATCTCTATCGTATTAACATTCATACCGGCAAAGAAAGTATCCAGTAGGTACGCCTTAATCCAATGCTGTGCTTTCTCATGCATCGTATGCAACCACTTCCAGGCTTTCATTTCATTTTTTTTGTTTTTCTGTCAATGGCTCCTGAAATCCCGTTTGGTACTTCTCCATTAAGATGCACCAACAATTCTCAGCTTCTTCAACATTTTGACTGTTCTTACACCAGTTTGCATAGTCTTCTTCAAATTCAGGGTTATAAGAAGACCGCAATGAACGTAGATGCTCATCTTCGTGCAGACTGATATGCCATATGCAATACCTGTGTTTTGTATTTGGAAAAACTCTTTTGATTGCATTGCATATTGCCGGGTCTTGATCGGTGATGATAGCTCCTGGTGCTTTATCCCACATACATGTTAACCACTGTCCGAATAACCAAACAAAGGTTTCTTCCTTCTCATCAGCAAGAAGAGCACATCCAAATAAAATAGACTGTTTATGATGATTGACACCTGTAAAAGGTGCAAAAGGCAACATGAATCTATTTGTCTTATAAGTGACATCAAATACAACAACATCTCCAAACTGGCTGTATGATGTCCTCGCCCTTCCATCAGCCCAAAATATACTCCTGCATACATTCTCTTCATCATGCTCAATAGCATAATAGAACTGAGAGTCTGTAGCTTGCCTTTTAATAAATTGTTCTATTACTCTAATGCATTCCTTCCCAATGTTGTTCTTTCTTTCTACTCTCCCATGATCAATGCATTGTTGCGTAGTAATATTGACATTACTACTACTCGTGGCATTTAGAATCCTTGCAATCTTTGCAGGTCCTACTCCACAGCCACGCATCTGATCAACTAAATTCCTACATGTTCCGTCCATCTGCGATCTTTTATGTGACCGTAGCATCTGGATCTTCGCTGGGCTTTTTATCAACTCATGATTATGATCATCATTAAAGGAATTTATCCGCCATACTCCTCCGGTGATTTTATGAACTGTCATTCGAGCCATACAGCCTTCTCTCTCGTTTTTCCTTCGATTAACGTCCCTCCCTATCTCCCTCTTATCTTTTAAGCTTTTATACCCTTCTTTGTTGCACGTATACTTCCTCCTCGTGGTATTGCCATCTTTTCCCTTTCCCGTAGATCCCTTTCGGGTTGCAAAACCTTTCATTGCTGCATATGTATTATAAAATTGATACGCATCTTCTTCTGTTTGAAATGTCATTCCAACATGTGGGCTGCCTTTTTCACTATCACTATGCCTATCCTCTTGATATACGCTGTTTGCACTGTCATTTTCAGCTTCAATCTCATTTGGCATCTCCTGATCATGCACATAGGGTTCACTCTCTTCGATTTTCATTTTCTACATTAGAAACAAGTAAAAATATCAGTAATATTGCCGCAGCATGACTGCTATACATGTCTATCCAAGTATCAGTATATCATCATCAGCATGTTAGTTGAAACCACACTACTATTACTAATCATGTTAAAACCTGGCGTATTATATCTATTCTTTTTCAATCTGATCTAATTGTTACCATCATATTTGATGACCGGATCAAATCCATCAAAAAATCAAACATATCAACCGTTTTGCGCGATGGGCACTATTATGTACGCCATTCGCTCCATGTTGTTGTGCTATATGAGCTGCTTCGGTAAGTTTTGATGGACATCTCATATTGCTCAACGCGCACAACGGGTGCGATGTTTGAAGGGTTGTGCGCGGATAGTAATTTCCATCGCAACACTTCGCTAGTTTGGAAATTACTCACCGCACAAAACGGGACAAAAATTTAGCCCGTTGTGCGCGGAGAGGAATTTCCAGGCTAATCGTCCAAAGGTTGGAAATTACTCCCCGCGCAAAACCCTTCAAAATTTATCCCGTTGTTTGCGTTGAGCAATATGAGATGTCCAACAAATTAGGGATGACGATCCTTACCTCGATGGAGGAGAGTAACAGGGGAATCAACGAGAGTGTGATGGCCTGGATTTGGGGGCGATCTTAGGCATGGGCTGTTGAAATCGAAGACCTTGTGTAAACCTGGGGATCTACTCCAGCTTCTGCGTTTTGCGCGGGAGTGAGCAAAAGAATTGGTGGCGATTGTATTTTAGTACAAAAGGGGTTAAAGGTAATTTAGTACAGAGGCGCGTTAAAAAGAGCTTAAAGGGCGTTTTGGTAATTGCACAAAAAGGTCAGATATTACCATGATCGCTGATCGGATCGGACGGTCAGGAGGGGTCGAGCGCAGGAATCCCATCTGAGCACGAGCTCAGGCGCATTTTACCCATATATATATATATATATATATATATATATATATATATATATATATATATGTCTTGGTGGATTTTTCTCCTTGCGTGTGATTTCTGTCTCCGTAGCTTTCACTTTCGTTCGTTTCGTTGTGATTTCCTAGCTTCTTCCTTAGATCGTTGAGCTTGGAGTAAGTCGCTCATGACGAACTTCAGATCGCTCATATTTTAGAGTTAGAGTGATCCTAGAAGCCGTAGGAATCTTCCCGAAGCTTCGCGCTTCGATTCGGCACTTTTAGTGCACGTTAGTTGGTTCAAGAAGGAGAACCAACCGACTAGATTCCAATCTAGTCGGTCAGGAACTCTTCTTGAACCGACTAGTTCATTGAATCAATTATTCAGGAGTTACTGTTTATCGTTAGTCGGTCTAAGAACATTTGTCGACCGACTAGATGAGAAACTAGTCGGTCAGCAATCGTTCTTTAACCGACTAGCTCTATGATCATTTTTGATACCAAGTACTATTCATTCTTAGTCGGTCTAAGAACGTTCGTCGACAGACTAGATGAGAAACTAGTCGGTCAGTAGTTGTTCTTTGACCGACTAAATCTAAATCCTATTTTTCGTCAGGAGTTACTGTTTACACTTAGTCGGTCTGCGTTGGTCAACCGACCGACTAGTTCCCAAACTAGTCGGTCAGTGGTTGCTCTTTGAACGACTAATCAGTGTCGAAACCCTAATTTCTGGGCAGCCGCCGGATTCTTCCTATAAATAGACCCGATCACTTTCACTTTCTTTCTTTTCTCCTGAGCCATTGTCTTCCCCAAATCCTTCTCCATCTTCCCCAAACCCTTCCTCCTTCATCTCAAGCATATCTCCACCATCCCAAGCTCCATCTCACCTCCATTGGCCAAGCTTCAATCTCCTCTTCAAACCCCCTAAAATCCCATTTTCTCCAGATTTCTCCATCCATTCCAGATCTGAACCGTAGGTTCCCCGGATCGTTTCTTCCATCGCCGTGCTTGCTCGGCATCGTTCTTCCGCTAACGATTCGGTAATAAATCGATCTCTTAATATTCTCATGACCCATTTGTGTTTTTGTGAAACCCTAATAAAACTAGGTTGGATGTTATTCTAATATTGTTTTGCCATGGCAGCGATCTCATCTCCGTAGTTAGCATTTGTGTGACGGCCTCGTTGATCGTCATCCTCGGTGCTAGGCAAGTGAAATTTGCCTCCGAGGGTTTTAGGCCATGTTTAGGCCACTTTTGTACCGTAGCGTAAAAGAGACTAGACAGTGAAATGATAGCTGCCTAGACGCCTAATTGATCTAGTTTGACAACGAAACTAGATCCGTCACCTCAATTGATCTAGCTTGACAACGAAGCTAGGTCCAACCCTTTTAACTTGTTGTTCATGCATATTAAACTGCCATGTTTAATTCCTTGCCTGTACGCCTTATTACTTGCCATGCTATCCATGTTGAATGTCGCATTCGTAGCACACGCTACAATACTTGTGTTTCCTGGCTCGTGTTCCAGAAGCGGGCCACGTGTGTTGGTTGATAGCCAATGCCCGATCTACTTGTTTCCGGCTAGGCACCTGCTTTTAGCGGGCACAATCCTACGCCAAATTGTGAACCTAAAAACAAGCTCTTGTGCGGGGCAACCCTGGCTCATTTACTGAGCTCGTGTACAGGGACACTGGCTTGTTTACATGTGGGAGGGGTAAGGGTTAAGCGGCCATTCAACTGGGAGTCTGCCCGATCAGCAACTTCAGTTGTAAGGCGTAAACTCTGGGTTCTGGGGTAGTGTTAAGCGGCCAATCAGTGTGAATGTCCAACAGTTCAGCTGTAAGGCGTAAACATCTACAAATAACTTGAAAACGTGACTAGTGAAACGATTAAGATTGTTAGTAGCTTGGCTACTCTTGACATGTCATGATAATTGTTCTCTTGCACTTATTGTTACACCATGTCTTACTTGTGTACAACGTGTTTACTTGACGTGATTTACTTGACTTGTACTTGTCCATGTTATACTTGTAAAACTTGTCATCCATGCCATACTTGCTACTTGTTACTTGCACCTTACCTTACTTGTTACTCACATACTAAACTTGTCATGCTATGCATCATACTATAACTACTAGGTTGTTAGTTTACTTTCCTTTCAGTTTCCTTGCCCAAGTCTTTTTAGACTTGCTGACATGTGCCCCTTGCTCTTTTAGGTGACACATGTTAGATCCTGAGCTAAAGGCCGTTGCGGAGGACGTAGTGTTTGCTGGCGCTGAGCCAATGGTTGCCGAGGAGGAGTTTGTGGTCATTGGTGACAAGTCTTAGAGGTCGCTTGTGTTCTCTTCCTTGTTTAGGTTTGCTGTTAGTTGTTAGCGCGTGGCACCCTTGCTTGTATGTTGTACTTTGTTGGCCATATTTGGGCCTTAGCTTTTCCTTTTGAGCCTGGTGGCTTTTCTGTGATATTGTAATTTATTTTATGGATATTCTGAGATTGAATAAATTGCTTATTGTCTCACTTCATTATTCTTATCGTTGTTTCGTATTGCGTTGCAAGGACCTGCCAGATTATTGTTGATTGACGCTTATCGGGCTTGGAGCCTTGCAGCTTCAAGTCTGAGCGGACCTTCTCACGTCTCGCCTCCACATTTTTGGGAAGCGGGGCGTGACAGCTATCGCTTTATTTTTATTTTTTATTTTATTTTTACATTTTTCTCTCATTTTCCACCCATTTTCCACATTTTTTATCTTTTTTCTCATTCAGCATCACATTTTTCACTTTTTACCATGCTTGCACGCTTGTTTTCATTTTCTTACTTTCTCCGCTTTTCTCCCATTTTAGCTAAAATTGTTCTGCATGATGATATATCTCATGGCCCTCAATAGTTACTCACGATGCTTATATCTGTTGACATGCTATTTAGGGCAGTCTCGGTTTTTACTATTTATATGCTTGCATATTCTCTTGCTGATCTTTCTAATTTAATGCCTGATATAAATTGAAATTGAATGCATGAAATAGTATCTAGTACGTCTTTTGGTGGGTAATGCACCTAGGTTCACGCATCATTAATACATTTGGAGCACCTATTTGTTATCTTGTCCACTTCTGTTTGCATGCCTGATATTATTGTGGTTTATACCGAATGCTTTCAATAGTCATTGAGATGAATGAAAATATCCATGCTAGCTATGAGTTTAGTTAAAGTACTATCCCATTGAATCGTTGTGCACATCTGATGAGTGAACCCAGTGATATATTATTTTCCTTCTCCACATATATTTATGATTCTCTACATATCATTTGGTTTCACCTCCTACAGCTACTTCTACCATATCTACTTCCCAAAAATCCCAAAAGAAAAAGATAGCTTCCAGATTAAAAAAATGTGAAAAGAGAAAAAGAAAAGAAAAGAGAAAAGAAGGAAAGAAAATTATTCTATATCCCTTTATTAGAAGCTACTACAAATACTTGGGAAAAGACAAAAATTTCCATATCCTATTCCTAGATGCAACGCCTCAAGCTAAGCTTGGGGGGGTGAACCAATTGATCATATGAGTGAGTATAACATTAGAGTGGAGATGGTGCACAACGGGGAGATTCGATAATGCTTGAAATTTACAAAATATTTTAGTTTTGAAGATTTTTCATGATTTGAAATGAATATTTGAATGACATGATCTTTTCCCATTCTCTATTGCATGTTGGTGTGATCTCTTTGTGCTCCACTTGTATCTATTGATTGAAAAAGTGCATTGCTAACTCTTTTTATACTAGACTCTATAGATTACAGGAAATTGATATGAGTTGATGGCATGATTTTAGAAGATCCCTACTTTTGCCTTTATTGCATGCTAGCCATATGATTAGTAAGACTTAAGGATAATATTAGTAGGTGTTATATTATTCGAAGCATCGTGATATACTGCTGAGGCTTGATATCAAATTGAACATTCTAGCACCCCCTTCCATCTCTTACCTCTTTTATTTTCTTTTTTTTATCGCTCGGCATACCTAGTATTCATCTTCCTCGAGAACGAGTAAGAGGTAAGCTTGGGGGATTTTGATGTGTCCATATTTTTTATCTTTTCATAGAATCATTTTATTGCATTTCATGTCGCATTCACATCCAAATCCTGCATTTTATTACGATACTGCAATTCTAGCGCCATATTCAAGTTTTGTAGAGTTTTGTGGATTTTCAGGGATTTTGGAGCGATTCAAAGCCACTTTTAGATATGGACACATCCAGCATGCCCGTGAGTTTGTTGGCGAGGCTCTACAGGAGTTCGCCAAGGTTCGGAAGCTTATGGAAGGAGTGGAGAAGAATCTGGCAAGAGAGAGGAGCTGTTTTGGATTTTTCCCAGGCGACTCGATCGAGTAGCACAAGCAGCTCGGTCGAGCTGATACATAAAGCCCAGCAGAACGCGCATCTGACTCGATCGAGCAGAGTGGCGACTCGGCTCGAGTCGACCCATTTTCAAGCTCCATCTTACCAACATCTTGCTTGACCGAGTAGGACTTACTCGACCGAGCCAGCAGGCGACTCGACCGAACAAGGCCTACTCGGGCCGAGTAAGCAGAGCAACACTTTTGAAGGAGCCCCGATCCACTGACCGCTCAACCGAGTCGGCGGGCTGCTCAACCGAGTAGCCCAGACCCCTTTGCCCAAGCCAAGAGCACTTAATGCGCCTGCTCGACCGAGTACGCGTCTACTCGACCGAGTCACTGACTCGGTCGACGACATGCGGGCCCAGACTCCAGAATCTCAAGTGATTTTTTGTGGGGCCCAGACGGAGGTACATGAGTCGACTTTGGAGACTGAGAGAGGAGAGTTGATTATTATGTGTTTTTGAATTGAGCTTAGGAGAGGAGATCAAAAAACTATTGTAGATCTAGATCTAGGTTTTGAGAATTGAATTGTTTTCGGAGAAAGATTATATTTTTCTTATTTCTTGCATCTTGGAATCGACGGAATTTCTTTGGATCCCTATTAGCTATCATTCTCTCTCGTTTTTGGTAAGTAAGATATTTATTTCTCGCTCGATTCAATTGCTACAATGTTTTCTTTGATAAAAATCACATTTTTATTCGTCGTAATTGCCATGTGTGAGTAGTTTCCCCTAGGGTTGATGGGTTAGCCCTAAGACTCTAGGAAAGGATGTAGACCTGGATCTCTAGGTTGTATTGGGAATAAGAGGAAGTATTTCGGTCGATCCATCCGAATCCCTTGGAGAACTCGTACTGAGATCATACCCACGGTCGATGGAATTGATGAGCTTAATGAGTATCTTTGGGATTTAAATAGGGAATTAGTGGATCCAACCACGGTTCGTGACCATGCCCAGCCTGTGCCTTGAGGGGATCCACCGATAAACCATATCGCTACATTGACGGCTACCGCCATAGCGTCAATGAGAGCCATCGAAATATCTCTAAACTTTAACCCATGAGAGTGGTATGAGTTGAGAGATCAACCCCCTAAATCCAATGCAACATAAAGATCTCATTCTAACATCAACCTCCGACGGTCTTAGTGGTGATCCATAAGGCCCTAGCTTCTTTTATTATTGAACCAACAACACCATCACAACCAATCTTTCCAAACCAGCTGCTATCTTATTCTGAGATCTAAAAAATAATCTGAGACTACAATACATTGTCACTGTCCCTGTGGGATTCGACAATCTTATATACTATAATTTGACATCATCCGCTTGCGGATAGAGCCCAGAGCTGACACCTAGGAACCATATTACGCCTAGCGATTGTGACACCGCTAGGTGGAATTTAGGTGTAAGTTCAGGGTGTGTCAAGTAGTTACATTGAATGTTGTTCCAAAAAAGGTACCAATAATTCAAACATCCCATCATCAAGTTGCATATAATTTAGTTCCATTAATAAAGCCGTGCCTGTGAAGAGATAGGTGATGGAGGTGTCCCCGCCATTGAGGTTTAAGATGCCTTATACAGTTATACCATGAGAAATATGATGGCTCTATAAACCTATAAGAACATATCTATAACTACAATTGGTTATGGAAATTTAGGGGACCACTGACACCCTCATTTGCCAAGCATTCCAGCCCATACTAAAGAAAGAAACCATAGATTGGTACAATGATTTTTAAAGTGATCATTTAATTAGTAGAAAAAGGACCCTCGGCCATGGACTTTCGGCCATCGGCCACGAATTCATCCGTGGTCGAAAATACCTGCCCCGTGTAAGAAATCGGTCATGGATTATTAGCCACAGACAAATCCATGGCCGATAGTTCACTATCGACCACAGATTCATCCGTGGTTGAAGAGTCTGGCCATGAACTAACGATGCATATTAGTTCTTGGTTTTTAAATTTCAACCACGGCCAAATCGGTGGCCGATAATGACTATCGGCCAAGGATTTATTCGTGGCTGCAAGTTAAAAACCACGGACTAATTTGTCAGTGGCGAGAACTATTCAGCCACGGATGTATCCGTGGCCGATAGTGAACTATTGGTTATGGATTTGTCCGTGACTTATAATCCGTGGCCGTTTATAAACAAAACATAAATTGGGGGAGCCCACGAGGGCTCCCAGTTCAATCGAAAATTTCACTCGTTCTCAAAAATTCCATCTTGATCGCTCTCAATTCCCTCTCTCGCATTCTCTCGCATTCTCTCGCATTCTCTCTCTCTCTCTCTCTCTCTCTCTCTCTCTCTCTCTCTCTCTCTCTCTCTCTCTCTCTCTCTCTCTCTCTCTCTCTCTCTCTCTCTCTCTCTCCAGTGCCGTCGAACACCACCCCCACCTCCGACCATCGTTGAAGGTACCGTTTGACTACCCGCTGTTGGTAAATGTATGCACTCGAGGCTAATTATTTTGTAATTAGAACATCTTGTTCAATATAATAATATGTTATTTGGTTCAAATTTTTCTGAGTATATTTACATTCGTTTTTTCTACAATAAATACTTAGATAAAGCCCTGAGACTTAATGCGAGAATATCGGAATGAGGATCTCGATCATGTGAAATTGAATGATCGTCAGTAGTACAAGTCTAAAATAGTTTGTAGTCGTAGATGCTTTGAGAAATGACATTAATGCATCAGATAAACTATTGTGTCGTCAGTCTTCACCAAGTGTTGGTGACGGTGATATCATGATCGTTCGATTTGGCAAAATTGGAGACAAGACACATGTGCTCATTAGAGAATGAGTTCACTGAATGACCCAATGACAACTGCCACATGGATAGCACAAACTAAACTGTCAATGGTAGTTCTCAAGTGATGATAGGCAAGCCGGTCCTTTGACTTGAGGCCATTGTACGAACCTATGCATGAACGATGTCACTTTAATAACTAACGTAGCTTCGAGGCCGGGCCTATCGAATGGTTTTTGGTAGGTGGCACTTAAAGCGTACGATGGGAGTAATGGTCAAGAGAGAATTCATCTCTCCCATTGTGGGAAGTTAGTGTCACAGATTCAGTACAGTTCTTATTGAAAATCCTTGGCTGATGTATATTGGATATGATTTAACAAAGACAAGCTAAGATCGAACTACACTCATCCGACAGCAAAGCTAATATGGGTTGACAGTTATCCATCCCCTAGGCTTCGCAGCGACACAGTGTTGACGAAGGGATTAAAACTGCGGAATTCATTACTGACATAGCCAAGTGTAGTCCTGACAATGTTAATTTCAAGGGTCAGACTACGTAATGATGATACTGAACCAGGGACGAAAAATATTGCTCGCGGTCCCTATCGTCAGGGGCAATGATTTCCACCTGTAGTAGGGTCAGGTTGTAGGGTCTCACACAGGCTGAGATCCTCCAAGTAATAAGAGTAAAATGCATTTGATGCAAAGAAATTAATATGGTCACAGTTGGTTGCGAAGAGGATTTTGGTCATATATGATGTGACACAAAGATCGAGCCTTGAAAAGCATAGAACAAGCCAAACTAAGCATAGAACAAGCTCAAACTAGCGTTCTGGGAATGTCCTGGACCCACCTGTGTTAACCTGAGATCGGGCTAAACGAAGAAAGCGAAAAAAAATTACAATTACCACAGCCTAGTCCGGGCACTAGGCTAAGCCCAGCGCGGGCGATAGGCGTAAGCCTAGTGCTGTAGCTGAGCTGCTGGCCCAAGCCAATGCCCGGGCCCAGCCCAGTCGTTGGCCCAGGCCAGCGGGTCGGATATTTGGGTCGAGCGCCCACTCAACCCAAGTGGACGTTTGACCCAGGCACCTGCTAGCAGTGGTGCACTTTTGAGAGCGCCTGATCTGAACTATGGTGGGGCCCATAGCAGGCCCCACCTAATGAACAGTCTCATACTGTTCATGGGGCTGTTTTTTTCAGACTTTGGAGCATCGTTTGAGGGGTCAAACGAACTCGGAAATGAGTACCATTTGTTTCTGTGCGATCTCCGTTTAATGCTCTTCAAAATGATATATCATTTTGATTCTTAGGCCAAACGGAGAGGGGGAATTAGTTGCTCAAAGTTTAGTCCTCGGAAAAGGAAAAAATTGAGTCAATTTGGATTCTGTTTTTTAGTACAACATCGGATGTGATACCCCTCTGAAGGCTCATCTCTCCCTATAAATCAGGATCCCCATTTACTCCTAAAAATTACGCCAAGCCTTAATCAAAGGAGCTCTACCTAAACTATTGGAGCAAACTTTGATTAAAAGGCGACTAAATATGTTTCCTCTTTTTCCTCATTATTCCCTTTCGGGTTCTAGCAAAACTTGAGGGGAGTTCGGATTTGATTTGAAGCTAGGGGCAAGGATTCAGCTAAGGTGAAACTTTATGAGACACGTGGTTAGCTCTAAGGCGAGGCATTGTAATCTCTTTGGGACATCACCCTAAGGAGATTGTTTTTGTGACGATAAAAACAGAAGGTATGTTCTTCATTTTAGCATTAACTAATTTAGATCTATCTATGCGAGATATGTTCTCCCTTTTCCTTAGATAGTATATATCCAGCTAGGGCTTAATTTTTCCATAGGCATTTTAGAAAATACGATTTTATGGTTTTTCTTCTTCTTCAGCTTTCTAACAGCCACGTTCTGTCGTACGTGTTTCGTACATACCTCTTTGAGGTATTGGATTATGTGTATTCTTGCACTTTGATTTTTGTATATTTTTCTTAACTCAGACTCGCGATCGGACCCCGTATTCATGCTCCTCTCGATGGCGCGATCGTCCCGATATTTTCCTTATAAGTCTTGGACGACATCAAGTTGAAGGGCAAAATTGTAGATATATAATGTAATTATATTTTCCCTATATTAAATATTTTCAAACTTAGTTAACTAACCTACATGTTTTGTTAATAAAAACCTTTCGAATTTAAATTTAAAAAACAAAACTTTTAACTAATTATATCTCGAATCCCAAGTATTATGGGATCTCAACTATTTCCCTCCCACGTTCAGCCATGCACAACATCTCCACCCCCGCATGCGGTTAACCCAAGCCCGATTCTCTCAATGGTACTCTCTCTCCCCTCTCACCCACGCACATCCCCCTCTCCGTTCGTGTATCCTGCAACCAACCCCACATCGCTCTTCTTCTTCTTCTTCTTTCTTTATAAAACCCCCCACGCACCCAGCGCAACTGGTCGTCTTCCTCCTTTCGACCCAACACACCATCTTCTCTCTCCGAGTGCATCCCAACTCCGGCGAAAACCCCACCGTCCTTCTCCCTCACTCCGACCTCAGCCCCGTTGCATCGCCTCGCAGCCCAACACCGAACGAACCTCATCCCCGTCCCTCCGACGCCTCCCTCCAACCTCCACGCCGGCAGTCCCTCCGACCCGCTCTGACACCGCCACAAACTTAGCTCCATCCCTCATCTCTGAGCACCCGCAGCGCCCTCCCCTTCGTTCACCACTGCCAGCTCAACAGCCCGCTAACGCCTCTGACCACAACCCACCACCAACGCCTCCCCTCTCCAAGCCCAGCTCCTCTCGACACCGACGATGCCCAACTCTTCGAACCCCTCCCGAGGGAACTCCGACGGCCAGCCACCAATAGCCAGGGCTTCCCTCAGACCTCTAACCACCTCCAGCATTTGTGCCAGCCCACGCCGCGCCTCCCCGTGAATCCCCTCTCAACTTACCGACGCCACCGTCTACGCTCCGCCTGCCGCTTCATCTGTAAACACGCAAGGCACTTAAACACGTAAGTATAAATTATGTAATATAATAATACGTTAGTTTAATATTATACTAGTTATATATATATATATATTTATATATATATATATATATATATATGTTAATAACTTAGTGTGTTATGTTAAAATCACAGCTCCTAAGTTAACATCATCATATACATATATACTAGTATTAATATTAGTATGTCAGTAGTATATAATTGTTAATAACATCAGTATTTACATATTAGCCGATTATTAATAATAGTAAGTTAGTATAACATGCGATTATAATCTATTAACATATAGATATGTAACTTAGCTTAAAACAGTATAGTATTATATAGAAACAGTATGCTATATTGTTAACAGTAGTATTATATGTTTAAAACCTATTAATATTTTAATTGATTAAGAATTTTAACATAATATCATAAAATTAGTTGTGCAGAAACGCCTGTGCCTCCCATACGAACGCACCGACACTAAGATCACTGAAAACAGGCAAGTGTACGAATTTATATAAATTATTGAAGTTTAACTTATTTGCTAGTATTCATATATGCTAGTATTAATATTAGTATGTCAGTAGTATATAACTGTTAATAACATCAGTATTTACATATTAGCCGAGTATTAATAATAGTCTGTTAGTATAACATGCAGTTATAATCTATTAATATATAGATTTGTAACTTAGCTTAAAACAGTATAGTATTATATAGAAACAGTATGCTATATTGTTAACAGAAATATTATATGTTAAAACCCTATTAATATTTTAATTGATTAAGAATTTTAACATAATATCATAAACTTAATGGCGCAGAAACGTCCGCACCTCCCATACGAACGCACCGACACCAAGATCACTGAAAACAGGCAAGTGTGCGAATTTATATAAATTATGGTTGATCGGCCGCTAAGCGTGTATGCAAGGGTCCCCTTCAAGAATACCACATATACAATGGGTGGCGTCAATCACGATTATACCCCCGTGAGAAGGAACGATTCACTCACCATGTCTTAAAGGCGAGAACCCTAGGCATGATAGAAATCATATGCATGGAACTTGAATCAATTATTGTTACTTTACTTGCACACTAGAATTGCCATGACTATCATGTAGGGAAATATGCCCTCGAATCATTTGTATTTGATGCAAATGATAATTTAAGCTTAGATATGGACTATTTTGCATTTGATGCAAAAGAGATTAAATGTGTTTTAAACAGTTTAAGACAATATTTAATTATATAAACGTAAGGAAAAGCTCACGGGTAAGACGGGAATGTCCCGGTCTAGACCCAGGTTCGAACGGCATCCAAATCGGACGCCAAATGACCAACTTATGCCCAAAACAGCCCATTGGGATCAGACCAGGCCAGACCAGGCAGACCCAGACCAGACTGGGTCTGGCCTGGCTCCTGACCAGGCCTGACAATGCCAGGGGCCTGCCTGGACCGGGGTGCCCGGCCCATGGCCAGGCCTGGGCGCCTGGGCGCCCAGGCCCTGCCAGGGCCCAGGCGCCCAGGCGCCTGGGCTCAGGCCCAGGCGGGCGTCCAGTCAGCAGCTTTTGAAGCTGTGGGGCCCACTTGCTGGGCCCCACGAATGGGTGCAGAACCCTAGGTTTACTGGGCAGTTTTGACGGCTGATTTTAGTCGAAAATCAAACCTTGGGCTGATCTTTGGACATTCAATTGAGGGGTCAAATGAACTCCGATTGACGAATGGTTTTTTCCTATGCGTTCACCGTTGAACACCCTTCGAATTGATAGGTTGTATCAATCATGAAGCTCAACGGTGAGTGAGTTAAAATTCATGGAAGTTTGCACTTTGTGAAGTGCAAACTAACTTGATTTTAATTAACCCAATTAATAGTCCCACATCGGATTTTGAGGAAAGGGGAGCAGTCAGCCGCCTATATAAATAGGGGTCTGCTCTCCTCCTCAAAACTCGTCCCAAGCTCTAGATCTGAGCGGCTCTCGTAAATGTTGGAGCACGCTCGGATCTAAGCTTAAATTAATATTTCTCCTCTCCCTATAAATTTCTGCCTTGCTCCTGAGGGCTCTAGCAAAGCCGCAAAGGAGTTCGGATTCATATCCGAAATCTAGGCGGAGGTTTCACTCGCGTGAAACTTTCTTCGGCGCGTGGTTGGATCGGCGACACGGGGATTGATCGCCTCGGGATGCGGAGCGGTTCGAGGAGTGGTTCGGGGAGCGGTTCAAGGAGCAGCTCGGCGTGAGACGGTGAGCGGCTCGGAAGACGGTGCGGAACATCTCGCCTGCTCCAGGGTTGAGATTTCGGGTATGTGTTTAATTAAGCATTAGTTTAATTTAATCGCATTAGGCTAGATCCTTCTTGGGATGGTCAGACCTATCCCAAGTCGGCAAAGATCTTGGATTAGGGTCTTGGACCTTTGGGTTAAATGTTAATTAGATTAACATGTTTATTTTTCCGCTGCTTTTCTGTCTATGTTCCGTCTGACTTAGGACGGGAAAAGATTTTTTTGTGCCCAAAGGGTCCCTGAAAACC
>CM061140.1:113703671-113728677 GCA_030789695.1 Scilla litardierei
TAGGAACCTCTTCGCATCGTGGGGGCCGATGGCACGCCATGAGCTCCTCGTAGGACGGCTCCTTAAGTATGGCTGGAGCGAACATACCTATGGGATCTAAAGAAGTATCGATGTCAATTGAGAGAGAGTACCTTAGGAAGAACAAGTAATCTCCAGAGTAGGCAGCGGCAGATTCAAGCTTTCGAAATAAAGAAGAAGGCAAAACAGGAAGATCTCTTCTTCTTCCTCGCCTTTCTATTTATACAAAGGAATTCAACTTACTATCGATCGATGAACGACCTCTGAAGACTGCCTCAAGAAGCGATGGAGATTGATTCAAAGATGAAGGGTTTTTGGCTGCATAAATCAAATCAAATGTTTTGGAAATCGTGATCATTTAAAGAGATTACACATCCTTCAGTCTCAATCAATACAGTTTCTGAGGCATGAATGATGGAGGCCATTGTTAGTGCACAGGTGCAGATCCGGGTGAAACATCTACGTACCTAACCCGAATGGCACAAGCAACCCGATATCCGTCGTTAAGAGTAAGGCATTGCCAAGTCAAGCAAACGGCCCATTCGACCGTTAGGCTCTCACTGATATTTACAGGGAGGTTAATGGGGCCAAGTAAATGGACAACAGTTATCTCGAATCCTGGAGAAGATCGTGCCCAAATCAATGAAGGACGGTTACATACAATTAAAGGGGAGCAACCTACAAATAGACGAAAGGACAAAGGTAAATGGGTTCCAATAATAAAGGTACGAGATCTAAGACATAGAACTCTACTTTCTCACTGATATTTCTTACATCATAGAGCTAGCGATGTCAGATCTGAGGCGAACCTCCGTGGATCGATCTCAGCTGCTCCTAGCTCCCTCTCATCCTTAAGTTCCTATACTAACTTAAGCATCGAAGGGGATTTGGGTCGAAACCCAAATCCGACCCCTCTAACGTGTCTCTATGGTGTAGATTGACGAATCGCCATCTTCCGCAAAGGTCGTTTCTGAGCTTCCTAGCCTCGAACGATCGACGCATTAGCTGTCCAAGGGTCGATCGAGCACTGCATCATCATCAGCATCCAACATTCGACCCAGGTTCTTCCAACCTATGGTCCCACTTCACCTACTGACGAGGCTCCGACTCAGCACAAAGAGCCCACGTCAGCTTGACAACTGCTCGGTCATTTTTTGCCTTAACACCATATATATATATATATATATATATATATATATATATATATATATATATATATATATATATATATATATATATATATATATATATGGAAATGTGCCTGAGAACATGCACATGCAGAATTACCTGCGCATGCTCCCTCTGTTCAGGGTTTGTAAGCATTTTTTGAGTTTTTTTACAGTAGGTAGATATACTTGTTATGTAGCTTCCCACAAAATTTCAGGTCAATCCAACACCGTTTGGGCCTTCGTTCATTGATTTAAAAAACATTGCGCAAAACTGTCCAAAATTTTGTGGACAGTTTTGCGCAATGTTTTTGAAATCAATGAACGGAGGCCCAAACGATGTTGGATTGACCTGAAATTTTGTGGGGAGCTACATAACAAGTATATCTACCTACTGCAAAAAAATTAAAAAAGTACTTACAAACCCCGAACAGAGGGGGGCGTGCGCAGGTAATTCTGCCTGTGCACGTTCCTAGATACATTTTTTGCGCGCACACACACACACACACACACACACACACATATATATATATGTATATATTTTTTTTTGACGAGTAATTGGAATCCTTTATTAAAATCAAAATATTGTACAAATGAGTGGGTCAGAACATAGCATAAGTAGAAAGAAGAGGGATAGGGGATATGACACAAGCGCCGTCACCATATACAGACTACCATCTACCTAGGCTATGTAATGCTCCAAAATAAATATGTACAAGTCAGCCTGCATCCAAAAATCCCCAATTAGAAAAAGGGATGTTATCTGAAGCGCCTTCCCCATCTAGATCCCGGAGAGTAATTGTTACATCAGCAGCAATGTCTTCGAACATCAATGTCTTGTCTAAGCTTTTGGACTCAAAAATCCGCTTATTTCTTTGTTTCCATATATGCCAAACCATAGCCGAGAGGGCCGCTTTAGCTAGGACCCCCACTGGGTCAGAGTTTCTATATCTAGCCAAGATCAAGTCGCACATTGCAGGAAGACTGTTCGGAACAATCCATGTATATCCAAGTTTAAGAAGGGCTCTAGCAAGAATATATTGGGAGTAATCACATTCAAAGAAAAGGTGTGAACTACTCTCCACCGCCTCATTATCACAAAGGACACATAACTGGTCTGAAATAATACCCCGTCTGTAGAGAACATCTCTAGTAGGTAGCTTATCGTGGATTGCTCGAAGAAGAGAGAGAGCCATTTTCGGTACGTGTCCGCTGTACCACACAAGCCGGTGGTACCCAAAAGTTGGCCGAGGCTCACGAGAGCCCTCCCATGCCGAGCGGAAGGAGCTCATAGCACCGGCATTCCAATGCCAGGAGTCTTGTTGCCGGCTTAGCTTAATAGGTTGAAGATCCGGCCAGAGAGGTTGGAGAACAGGCAGGTTTTGCCAAGACCCCATGTTCCAATAATCACATACTCAGATTGATTCAGCTCCTGGTGGTGGTTGGTGAAGTAGGTGAAGTGGGGCCCTTGGGATGCCAATTGTCAAACCAGAAAAGAGTGTTAGCTTCATCACCTACATGGCGCTTGATCATGTGATGGGAATGAGGACGGTTTTTAAGCATGTATTTAAGAGTGCCGGATTGAAGTGCAGATGGCCTGGTGGAGAAAAAATTCCTGGAAGCAAGCGAATGTTGATGTCTCATATGGGACGCCCAAAGACCATCAGAAGCTAGGAATCTCCAAGTGAGCCTAACCCCCGAGGCCGCATTTAAATCTTTTAGCTGTCTAAGCCCCAAACCTCCCTCCTTCTTTGGGATACACAAGTCTCGCCAGGCCCAAATATTCGACTTACCCCATATGAACTTTCTGCAAGCCGAATTGATGGCCCGAATGACAGATGCTGGAAAGTGATAGGCTTGCATCCAGAATGACACCATACCATAAATAACACTACGGACAAGCTCAATTTTCCCCGAGGTAGAAAGTAGAGTAGAAGACCAACCAAGCAACCTCTTCTTGAATTTATCTACTAACCTCCCATACATAGAAGCTTTAGGGTATCTTGAGGAAAGAGGCAGCCCGAGATAGATAGAGAACGAAGTGACCAGCTTGATACCAAGTGTGGCAGACAGGGTTCTAGGATCCCGTACCCCTTTACTGAAGATGGCAGAACTTTTATCCCAGTTTACCTGAAGCCCTGTGAATAAACTGAAGTTAATAAGGACATCCTTCAGGCCTTCAAAAGAGCGGGGGTGGCACGACAAAAAACTAGGAGGTCATCTGCAAATAATAAGTGAGAGATAGATCCTGTTCTCTTCAAAGGTTGGATGGATTGAGTAGATTCGGCCCTTGCCATAAGGAGTGAAAAAGCCTCCATAACCAAAACGAATAAGTAAGGTGATAGGGGGTCTCCTTGCCGTAAACCTCTATTGGACTCAAAGTAGCCTTCAGGGGAGCCATCAATTAATACTGAGAACATTGGGGAGGAGATACATTCTTTAATCCAGCTAATAAATTTATGATTAAAGCCCATCTGGTGCATTTGAAAATAAATGAATTCTCTGTTCACACTATCAAATGCCTTACGGAGATCCAATTTAATGCAGCTTCTGGCGCCCATAGGGTTGCTGAAGTCCCTAATCTGCTCATGGGCAATAAGAGTGTAATCAGCCAATAATCTGCCCTTGAGGAATGCCGCTTGGTTAGGAGAGACCAGATCTGATATAACATGATTCAACCTGTTGCATAACACTTTGCTAATAATTTTATAAATAACATTGCAGCATGAGATAGGCCTATAATCACCCAAGCTAGAAGCAGTAGCACTTTTAGGCACAAGTGTGAGGAAGGTATGATTTATGTAAGGTAACAATCTGCCCGAGATGAAGAAAGATGATACAGCTGAGATAACATCATGACCAATAATCTCCCAAGTCTTCTGGAAAAAATAAGAGTTGTACCCATCAGGTCCTGGCGCTTTGGCCTTGCCAATTTGAAAAGCTGCATTTTTGATCTCAACCGCAGTCACCTGCCTACCCATCCAAGAAGAAGCTTCAGCAGATAGAATACGCTTGGGGGTGAGTTTGGGGAAAAAATTCCAGTAGTCAGACTGCTGGTATAAATTTTGGTAGAAACTAGAGGCTTGTTTCCTGAAAGAGATCGGGTCATAGCTCCCTTGACCCATAAGAGACATCAAGTGGCTAAGATTATTATGAATCTGTCTGGATTTCATAGCTGCATAAAAAACGTGAATTTCTATCCCCAAGTGTGAGCCAGTTATGTCTACTTTTCTGCCTCAACTCCTCCTCCTCAACATCTAGAGCTTTAGCTAATTGGAATGAGGCCAACTTCTCTTTCACTTGCAAATCAGGATCAAAGTCAATATTGGGATTATTTTGAAGAGACTCCAGAGCATTTCGGCATTTAGATATGTCCAAAACATCTCTAGAAATAGTGGCCCAATCCTAAAGCTTGGGTTTAAGATTTTTAAGGCATGCCGCCAGCCTTTGCATAGGTGAACCAGTTCCACCGCAATTCCAATTGTTTTGCACAAGTTAAATAAAGCCTGGGAAATTGAGCCAAGAATTGTAAAATCTAAACGGTTTGGGGAAGGAAGGTACCTTAGTGACCGGATGAACAATAATTCCAGCGTGATCACTTGTACCAGCAGCAGTGAATTCATAGTAGGAGTGCGGCAACATCCGGATCCAATCAAAGTTTCCAAAGACATGGTCAAGCCTTGCAGAAATGCGAGAAGATCCAATGCGACGATTGTTCCAAGTGAATCTGCCACCCACACCTTTCAGATCAAAGAGCTGACATTCCCCAATACACGAATTAAAATCATCCATACTAGTGCTATCCACATTTCGGCCCCTTAGCTTTTCACGTGAATTACGAACACAGTTGAAGTCCCCCCTACAAGCCATGGAGCAGAGTTCAGCAGTCTGGAGTCAGTGACAAGGGAGCGCCAGAGAGGGATTCTGGAAGAAGGAAGATTCAAACCATATACAGCAGACAGGACCATGCTAAATCCCCGAGAGTTTATAAAAGAAGCAGTCAAAGGTGGCAGGATTATTATTTTCTATAACAAATCGACATGGTCCTGCACTGTGTTATCCGGTTCTGCCTAATATATGTATATATATATGTATATATATATATATATGTATATATATGTGTGTGTATATATATAGAGGTAGGATCTTATGACCCCCAAATATAACCCCAAAAATAACCCCCTCCCGTGGCCCTCCATCATGTGGATCAGCGGTCCGGATCGCCCCCTCCAACTCGCGTTCGAGAAATTGAATTTCTATCGCGAGAAATTCAATTTCTCGCTCAAAAAGTTTTAGATGTTACTTAATTAATCCGCTTAGTTTATCCACCCTTCTCCCCACTTTAGAAATGATTTTCGGCCAAACGAGTGGACATATTAACATAAAAATTAGTTTTTCTGTTCCCCCCTCGTCCTCCCGCTCAGAACACGCAGTGTGAAGCCTCGGTTTCAGTGAGGTTTCAGTGACTGAAACCCAAGGTTTCAGTGCCTGGGCGGACTGAAACCTTGGGTTTTAGTCCGCCCAGGCACTGAAACCTCACTGAAACCGAGGCTTCAAACTGCGCGTTCTGATCGGGAGGACGAGGGGGGGACAGAAAAACTAATTTTTATGTTAAGATGTACACTCGGTTGGCCGGAATTCATTTTTAAAGTGGGGAGGAGGGTGGATAAAGTAAGCGGATTAATTAAGTAACTGCTGAAGACTTTTTGTGCGAGAAATTGAATTTCTTGTGAGAGAAATTGAATTTCTCGTGAGAGAAATTCAATTTCTTGTGATTTCTCTCCATCATCTCTCTCAACCATTTGGTGATCCGTGCCGTTGATCTACATCGATCGTGCGGCCAATGGAGGGGGTTATATTTGGGGGTTATATTGGGGGGTCATTTGATCCTTTCTCATATAGATGTGTGTGTGTGTGTGTGTGTGTGTGTGTGTGTGTGTGTGTGTGTGTGTGTGTGTGTGTGTGTGTGTGTGTGAGGATGGATCAAATAACCCCCAAAAATAACCCCCAAAACCCCTAGCAAAAAGTCTATGCCTCCTTATTTTTTCGGAAGATCCAGACCATTCATCTTGATCTCCACCCTTTAAAACCATGACCCACCAATTTTTAGCCCGATCCCATGTGTTCTGCTCGTTCATCCATCCGACCCAAATTTAACGGTTTCACATGAATAGAACTTTTGCGAAGGGCTAATGAATGGGCAAAACATATGGGATCGAGCTGAAAATTGGTGGATCAAGGTTTTAGAGGGTAGAGATTAAGATGAACGGTTCGGATCTTTCGAAATAATAGGGGGCATAGACTTTTTGCTAGGGGCTATTTTGGGGGTTATTTGATCCCTCCTCTACATACATACATACATACATACATATACATACATACATACATACATATGTATATATATATATGCATGGTGTGTGGCCATATCGACCGCCGTGTGGCCCACATTCTCGTTTTTTCGTTGTTTCAATACCTGTTTCGATCTCAAAATGTAGATCTAGGGCACAATAATCATGACCATGATACTTTTAGAGAAAAAATTTGTAGGAGTACCTTAAAATCGAAAGGAATATTTCGATTTTTCCGTACGCCTGCGTGAGAACATCCTTTGATCCATTGACGTTCGAGAATCAATGATCTTCTGATCCTTCGTCGTCTGCAAAAACTTTCTTACTGCGTTGCCTCTCTCTTAGGGAAAAGCGTGCTGATAAAGTGTTTTGAAGTGGTTTTTACGAAAGACCGTAGACCTTTATTTATATGGAAGAGTTCATACAATGGTGGGATACATAGTTCATGGATAGAACTTACATTGACCTCCATGGGCATACATAATACCATTCGTAACACATATTTTGATATTAATTTCTAACATCTTTATTTTTTAAAAGTAGTTTCTTAAAAGCACTAATTTTAAGTAAATTAAAATATTTAAAGGGCTCTTTTCAAAATATTTTAAAGTTGTAATAGTTAAATCGAAGAGACAAACTTAGTGTAATTTAAAATATTCAAGAGATTATTTTTAAATATGAAGATTTAAAAAACTAATATCAAAATATCAAAATACGAATATTTTAAAGGACGTATATTTGAAAAACCTAAAAAAAATAAAAAGTAGATGTTAATATTCCATGTCGAATATAAGAGCAATTTGTGATGAGTTAAACCATAAGTTTGGAAATCTAATTTTAAAAAACATCATGCTAGTCTTGGGTCAACTCCATTATATTTTGGACATCAAATTTTTAAAAGAGAATCATGTAGATCAGGTGGCATCTGATCTAATAGATCAGGTGCCAGACAAAAAATGCGGGCCCCATGGAAAGTACAAGCCCATGTGAGACTTGTACTTTCCAACTTTATGTGTTTTGGCACCCTATCTATTAGATCACGTCTCACCTTTTCTACATTATTCTCAAAACATCATGCTAGTCATGAGTCAACCCTATTATAGGTGTATTTGGTAAATGAGTTTGATTTTGTGAAAGTATTTTATAAACTTTATTTCATTAAAAAAACTAAGTGCACACAATGCATCAACTCGTAAAATTTCATATATTTACCGACTAAGTGGAATCACGATATCCCTCCACTCTCATTTATAAATAAGGATATGAAATTTAATCATCGCCTTTACAAGATTTATCACACGCTCATATAGAACCAAATACACTCCTTAAGATCACTCATTTATAAAAATTCATTGTACATCAAAACTAAAGGATTAATTTTCCTTGCTCATTCAGGGTCTGCTTCTCAAGAGGATCTGATAGAGGTTGGGCTTTCTTGCCTTCAACTATCTTGGCCTTGGCTACTTTCTGACACTACTTTAAAAGTTGTTGATGTTGGAACTTTTGAATTTTCAACATAAATTTTGTGGACTCTCTTTTATCTTTCCCTCCATTTTGCTATAGTCCCACATTGCTTGGGCAAAGAGGCTTGGAAGAGTTTATAAAGGTTTTGTTGAGCCTTATGGGTGTGCCCCAAGGGGTACGGCTCTTTTGTGAAGGAGAGATGACTTAATTGAACATGAGTTCAACACGCGCGCCGCCGCCGGCTGTGCGTGCGTGCGGTAATTAATTATTTTTTGGATAAATAATTAATATGTATAATTATTTTGAAATTTCAAATTCAAACGTTTTAACGTTTCAAATTCAAACGTTTCAACATTTCAAATTCAAATGTTTCATTAATTTCAGATCAAAAATTAACTCGCCCATTAATCCCATATCCAGAATTAACTCGTGTTAATTTCCGATTCAGATTAACTCGCGTTAATCTTCACGTTATTGTTTTTTTCTTATAAAATGTGTGCATGGATTCCATTTTTGTAGAGTCGAAAATTTCATCTTTCTCTCTTGTTGCGGAATTTCCTCTCTCTTCGTTCTTATTTCCACGCAAAAATTCTTCCACCAAACAGTTTTGTTCCCGAGCAGTGGTTATTTGTAGTTGTGGTGTTTGTTCTTCTCGATCATCTTCAGTGCAGAGATGATCGTTAACAAAGGAGATTCTGGGCTGCTTTATCCTGGGAACGACAAGGCTCCAACTGCTTGCACAACCTTGGGCAAAGCTGCGAAACGTCTTAAAGAAAGAGACTAAGTCCAAGACTCAGCCCAGCTTACTTGGTAACTTCGTTCCTGCCTCTATTCGGTTTTTGCACCAACAATTTTAAGACGTTCTGGCATGACATCCGAGACCGACACAGTCCTGATTCCTCAGATCTAAACAATCCCTTCCGCTTTGATGGATCACACTTCAAACGCTAGAAAAAAATGCTATATTTCCTAACCATGAAAAAAGTAGCTTCTGTTCGTACTTCTGATAAGCTAATTCTTTTATTACCTGAAACCCCTACAGAAGCCCAAATCAAAGAGTTTCAAACCAGGGATGAAACTGATTTTTTATGTAAAAACTATATTCTTAATGGCATGTCCGATGATCTGTATGACTACTACAGCTCTCACAAGATAGCTAAGGAAGTTTGGGAGGCACTTCAGAAGAAATACGACACCGAGGAAGCTGGGTCCAAGAAGTATACTGTTAGTCACTATCTGAAGTTCCAGATGATCGACGACAAATCAGTGGAGGTTCAATCTCATGAGCTACAGAAAATAACTCGTGAAATTGTTTCTAAAGGCATGTCCTTGGATGAACAGTTTCAAGTTGCTGTGTTAATAGACAAACTGCCCCTAGTTGGAAAGACTTTAAGAATACCCTTAGACATAAAACTGAGGAATTCTCTTTAGAAAGTTTGATAACTCGTCTTTGTATTGAGGAGGAAGCTCGTAAACAAGATAAAAGGATGAAATTAATCCTGTTTCAAACAGTAGGAAATCTTCTTCTATAATTCTGAAACCTAAAAGAAAACCTATGAAGAATTAGAATCAGGATCAGAATTACAAGCGCTATAACTGAACTAAGAATTGTTCTCAGAATCAGAAAGGACCGAAACCCCCTTCAAGAAATGATACAGTACAGTTTGTATACTACAACTATAACAAGCTGGCTATTTGGTTCGGAACTGTCAGAATAAGTGTCGTCTTGCTCTGCAGGCGAATCTTACCAAAGAGGAACTGGTTGCAATGATTTCTGAAGTCAATGTAATATAAGGATCCGAAGGGTGGTGGGTAGACACTGGTGCATCACTCCATGTTTGCTATGATCGTAGTTTATTTAAGTCATAGTCTGAAACTAAGGACAAGAAAGCGTTGTTAGGAGATTCCCACTCCACTATTATAGCTGGTATTGACGATGTGGAATTAAAGTTTCCCTCTGGAAAGATTGTCAATCTCAAAGAAGTTCTGCATACTCCAGAGATGAGGAAGAATCTCGTTTCGGGCTATCTTCTCAATAAGGCTGGGTTTACTCAAACCATTGGGGATGATTTGTATACTATTTCTAAAAACATTGTATTTATTGGGAAAGGGTATGCCACTGATGGAATGTTTAAGTTAAACATTGATGCTAATAAAATTTCATCTTCTGCTTATATGTTGTGTTCTTTTAATACTTGGCATGCTAGACTCTGTCATGTTAACAAATGCATTATTAACAATATGAGCAACTTATTCCAAAAATATCTTTAGATGATTTTAATAAATGCGAATTCTGTAGTCAAGCCAAAATCACCAAAACCCCTCATAAATCAGTAGTTAGAGAATTTGAACCTCTTGATTTAATTCATTCTGATATATGTGAGTTTGATGGTGTTTTGACTAGGAATAGTAAACGTTATTTTATCACATTTATTGATGATTGCTCTGATTATACTTTTGTGTATCTCACGAAAAATAAAAGTGATGCTTTTGATATGTTTAAGTTATTTGTGACTAAAATTAAAAATCAATGTAATAAGAAGATAAAGAGATTACGAACTGATAGAGGAACTGAATACGACTCTGATATTTTTATTGATTTTTATAATTCACATGACATTATTCATGAGAAAACTGCTCCGTATTCACCTGAAATGAATAGTAAAGTTGAAAGAAAAATATAACTTTTGATGAATCTGTAGTTGCTATTTTACTTAACTCTGGTGCTGCTTCTCATTGTTGGGAGAAATTTTATTGACTGTATGCTATGTGCTTAATAGAGTTCCTAAGTCTAAAATCAAGCTTTCTCCATATGAACTTTTTAAGAATAAAAAACCTAATCCGTCTTACTTTAAGAATTGGGGTTGTTTAGCCTATGTTAGGATTCCTGACCCCAAGAGGAAGAAACTTGCTAGTAGGGCATATGAATATGTGTTTATTGGTTATGCTTTAAATAGCAAACCATATAGACTCTATGATTTGAAAGATCATGTTGTTATTGAATCTAATGATGCTGATTTTTATGAAGATATATATCCTTTTAATTTGAAGAATAATGGGGGCTCAAGTTCTTGTAATATGCATGTCACTAGTATTCATGAATCTGATAAGGAATTAGAAATTGAACCTAGGCGAAGTAACGTGCTAGATTATCTAAAGATTTTGGTTTTGATTTCTATACATATACCTTAGATGAAGATCCTAGCACTCTTAAAGAGGCTTTGTCCTCTGTAGATGCCAACTTGGGGCAAGAGGCTATTAATGATGAGATGGACTCTCTTGAGTCAAATAGAACTTGGCACCTAGTAGATTTACCTTCTGGTTGTACATCAATAGGATGTAAGTGGATACTTAAGAAGAAGTTGAAACCTGATGGAACTATTGATAAGTATAAAGCTCGTCTGGTGGCCAAAGGTTTCAGAAAAAGAGAAAATGTAGATTTCTTTGATACTTTTTCACCTGTATCTAGAATTACATCCATACGTGTACTATTAGCTCTTGCTGCTATACATGACTTAGTAGTATACCAAATGGATGTTAAAACAATTTTTTAAATGGTGAATTAGAAGTAGAAATCTACATGGATCAACCTAAAGGTTTTGTAGTTTCTGGTCAAGAAGATAAAGTGCGCAAATTAGACAAGTCACTTTATGGATTGAAACAAGCTCCTAAGCAATGTCATGAAAAATTTGATAATCTTATTATCTCTGATGGTTTCAAAGTTAACGAAAGTGACAAATGCCTATATTATAAATCTGAAAATGGTTTTTGCACCATTATAGGTCTTTATGTTGATGATATGCTGATTTTTGGTTCAACCATTCATTTTGTGAACAAAGTGAACTCTATGTTATGTGTAAACTTTGACGAAAGATATTGGAGATGCTAATGTAATCATTGGAATTAAAATAACTAGGTCTGAACATGGAATTTCTTTGAATCAATTTCATTACATTGATAAGATTCTAAAGAGATATAATTATTTTGATTGTAAACCAGCATGTACTCCATATGATCCTAGTGTTAAGTTGTTCAAGAACACTGGCGACAATGTTAGACAAACTGAGTATGCGAGCATTATTGGCAGTCTTTGATATGTTGTTGATTGCACTAGGCCCGATATAGCTTATGTTGTAGGGTTACTATGCAGATTTACAAGCAGACCTAGTATTGAGCATTGGCATGGCATTGTGTCACACCCCGCTTTCCATTGTACTTGGGAGCAAGGACACAAGCAGGTCCGCATGTGCTTAAATCAAAGAAGAAGTACTTTTTTCTTTCTTCTTTGACAATAAGCTTTTTTGTGTTTATCAATCTGGTCCCTGCACGCGAATTTCTCAGATACATCATAAATATCTATTACACTTTTATTCCAGAGTCTTTAAAACAAAGTACACAAAGTAATTAAGGCCTAGCATAGCCATACAATCTGCTGAAAGTAAACACACCTGAAAAACAACAAGTACAACTAATAAAACTAAAATAAAAACAACTCGCTCTAGTCTTCAGCAGGGAGGACCTTAGCGTCATCGTAACTCTGATCAGTGGGGTCCACCTATAAGGTAGGATTCTCAAAAGCAGGGTCCTCGATATACTCTGTCTCTGAACCTAACATATATTTCATAAATTCATTTGAAATATATGTCAGCGATAGCCTGGCAAGATTTTAAAGTATACAAGTGTTAAGCAAGCGACATAAGAAAACAAAAGACCGTAAGAACATATAAAGAAACATGTGCATGATAAATGATTATGAGCATACTAAAAGTAATGACACGAGAGAGTTATCAATAGTTAAGACAAAATTTGCATTTCAAATAAAGTAATAGTAGTTTGCAAGTTGAATATTTATCACTTATTTGTGCTTGTGAATAAGTCCATGTTCGGGTAAGTATAATGTTATTGGTGCACCCTATCATCGTGGGCTTACTGTGATGCTTCTTTTCATCCCTAACTTGGAAATGGCCAAGATGCGTGCCTCCGTTAGTGTGGTATGGAAGTAGCCGTAATGTGCTCAAGCCACACTTACAAAATCTACTACATGGACCAACCCCACCCAAAGTGAACAAGTCTAGTCATTGACTAGTTTTATCCCATCTGTATTCGATGGTTTCGCATATGTGCCTCGAGGGCTCAACATCACAAGTTATTAAGAATGGACATTCCAAATATGGGTAGCACAAGTAATGGTATTTGACTATAAAAATGAACTAGCTAACCAATATTATGTGAATGAAACAGATGACAAATATAAAATATTGTTGTAGGCAACCTGTAGTACTCATTCAAACAAATGACATAACAACACCAAAAAGCAGACTAAAGTACCATCATTATTTTCTAAACATGGGCAATAATGATAATTTAACAATTAAATACAACTAGCTTTAAATTAACAGTCATATTAATACTTGTCAAATCAAACTTGTTGAGTATACTATCCAACAGATAGTCCAAGTTAATATGCAGACTTTTTGTTATATAAAGAATAATAATGGTTTGGTGTTCCTTAACATACAGATGTTAACATACAACGACAGGTTAATTAAAACTAATAGTTTAATCAAAGCAAGTGTTAATATACTAACTAAAATATTCTGTTAACATATAGATTAAACTATAACTTGTTAAATCCGAACATGTATATCATGTTAAATCTGAACATTTCATCTTAAACTTTGTATACGATAGAATATTTGCCTCAAGGTGATGTTGGGAGTCCAGGTGATCGTAGGTGAGGCGTAGTTTATCTGCGTCATTAGATTTATGATGTTCAGTTACAAGTCTTTAAATTAGTTAAATTATCATTAGGTCTAACGTATATAATAATCACTACTACAGATTTGAGCTTGGGTAACGCCACTTAGATAGCGCTTTTAAAAAGCGCTATCTAAGTGAGCTCTTGTATAGCGCTTCTACACTTATAGAAAATAAAAATAAATCAAAATTAAGATAAAAATCACTTAGATAGCGCTTTGTGTTAAAGCGCTATCTAAGTAATACCTTACATAGCGCTTTTTGTTAGCGCTATGGTACTAATCGTTACATAAGTATTTTTATTAAAAAATATACATATATATAATTACCATAGATAGCGCTTAAACAAAAAACCCCTAAATTCCCCTGCATGCAAGCCCCGCCCTCGCTGCGACCGACCATTTTATCTCTCCCAATTTTTTCAAACCCCTTAGAAGTGCAGATCATCGCCGATCTCCTCGACGACCCCAACAGCGACCTCGTCGTCGTCTTCTCCGACATCGCCCTCCACTCCCTCGTCGCCTCTCTCCTCTGCCTCAACCACCCATCCCAGAGGCTCTCTAATCATCCTCTCTACATCTGATTACCAAAAGTCCACCATCCTCAAAACCCTAGAAAACTCCCAAAACCCTTAAGACTAGCGATCTCCCCTCCGATCTCCACTCCCACCGCCACCCCGCCCTCTACTCCTCCGGCCGCCCTTCTTCTTCACCCCACGTGTCCTCATCGTCGACATCCTCTCTGGTCGCATACCTGTTGGCTCCATCACGTCCCTTCTTATCCTCAACACCCATCGCCTCTCCGATGTCTTGATCGAGTCCTTCATCGCTCGCTATTATCCAGCACAGGTTCGTCTCTCGGAAAACCCTAGCTCGAAATTTGTTTTTTGTGCAACATCCAAAGAATCCGGGGATATAATTTATCACAAATTTGATCTTTGCAATGCTTTTCATTGATCTAACCCCAATCCTAATTATGTACGTAATTAGATGAATCTATACATCATACGCTGCTAAAGTTCATCAAAATTTGAACTTTAACCTTTCCAGGGCTTTTATGGTTTAAATTTCACTAGGATTTTTGAAACTTGGAATTTCGTTTATAATAGAAACCTCGTCAATTTTTCAGATCATTTTTACTATTATCGCTAGCTTTCTCTTCTTCAGATCATTTTTGCTATTATCGCTAGCTTTCTCGTCAATTTCAGACCATGCTGGATATGATGATCCAGATATTGTTACTGGTATTGGAAGCATAGATGGGGAAAGATATATGCTTATTGGTCACCAGAAGGGTGGGAACACTAAAGAAAATATTTAGTGTACTTTTTGGATGGCAACTCTACATTGGTAATAAATAAATATAGCTGATTATAGAGGGTTTTATTAAATTCTGAGAGACAGATCTATGTATTATCGGAATATTTAGTTTGATTATTGCTAGGGAGTATGGCTACCAGAGGATTTGAGGTTTTCCTTTCAATGGAAAATCTGTTTCTCCCACACAGAAAAGTATATACCTTATTATAATTACATGTATATGCTGAAGGCTAAGAAAAGTATAGTGTTTGATTATTATTGATGTCTTATTTTATACCTATTTACTAAGTTCTTACTTTGCTTGCAACATGTGTTCTGTGTAGCTATTGAAAGGACTTGCGCATGATGAGATATGCTTATCACCATGGATTTCCCATTATCACATTTATTGACACACTAGGTGCATTCGCTGATCTCAGATCTGAAGAACTTGGTCAAGTAAGTATCATGTTCATTTCATTTCTTTTCTTGTTGTGATTCATCAGCATTAATGCATTTGAATTGTTATACTCTGGCTGTGTGCAGGGCAAAGCAATAGCCTACAATTTGAGAGCTATGTTTGGTCTCAAGGTTCCAATTGTTCATGATGGAGAATTCTGTCTTTTATGTTGCAAGGTGATCTTGCTATCTTAGAATGGTCTAATTCAAACATTGTATTGTTTTTGAGTAAATTCTGGGGGTTTTCTTTTATTGTTGCATATTAATTGCTTCACAACATCTTTCGCTAGCAAATTTTTTGATTTTCAAATCAAATTTAATGTTATACATACGTCTCTATAAAATTCACATAGTATGTATGAATTTCGTAATATCTGAGTTGAAAGTTTTAAAAGTATAGTTTATGATGTATATATTGGCTGAATTTTGTAAAATTATACTAAGGTTTGGCATGGCTTTATAAAATCATCTTGAATTTTTTGAAAATTCATAAAACTACATTAGACTGAATTTTGTAAAACCACTATAAAATTATTTGAGGCAAAACACTTATACTGATCAATTCAATCCATCTAACATAAATATAAACTTCGGTTTAAAACATGTCTATATTATTAAGCTTGCTTTTAAGGAGTTACCAGTACTAAATCCATCTTTGTTTCATCCCAATGGTTACAATATTCAATTTGTCAACAAATTAAATATTCGTATTTGCATCCTTATATTTAAAAAATCCGAAATTTCTATCCTAATTTACATACGTATTTGACTAGATAGAAAGTTTTGGTATTCTTTTTCTGCATTTAAAGGGAAACATGTACGGATCTAATTCTAATAATGTGAAACCGTTTGCAGTCCTAGCTAGTGTGACAGAATTTGTATTCCAATTAAATTAGCTTAACTGACTCTTCAATCTTTCTTCTTCTTCCTCTTGTTGTTTCAATTATTGATTTAGGGATTCTGATCCATAACCTTAGCACCAACATTGCTTATATTAAATCCATGATGGAAATACTTCTAGTTATTAATAGTTAATACAGATTTTTTAATTCTGGTTGCAACATTATACATTGCTTTTAATTTTTGGATCCACTTTTCACATTGATAACTTTGTATGCTCATTTTGGTGTGGGTTTTGGCTTAGATTGCGACAATGATGGGATAATGATGAAGATGTTATATTTATGCATTTATATTCAATGATCACATCAATTTTGTTTTCGTTGATAAACTGGTCTAAGTTCTTAGAACATTTGTTTTGTACCTACTCATATCAATTTTGCCTATATTTTTGTACAAATGTGGTATTGTGAGTGTGCAAAAAGGTCTATAGTTTCCAGTTGTTTGATTCAATCGTGTTGCTTTTTCTCCCACACGCACATCGTAGGATAATCTGTTTGTTATCAGTTTCTTTATGGTTCTTTGAGTATTTGAAAATTGCACTGGGATAAGTGATGCTTGTTTTCTTGAATTATGCACGTCTAGTTTCTTTTGATGGTGTTTATTTTTTATTAGTCATTTTATTTTTGTACCTGAAAACATTATTCAAGCAAGAGATAACACAACATAAATTAGGCATCAATTTGTGTGAGATAAGGGGGTTTACGTTTCCTTTGCATCCTGTATCCTGGGTCTTTAGCATCGATAACTTCTCCTATTTACCAACGTGATTATAAGATTGATGCTCGTGGTAATCCGATGCTAGTAATCTTCAACATGTGTAAGATTGATGCTCATCATACCTGTTGCAAAACGTCTTTGGTGAGTTTGAAAACTTAGGGTGGCCCCAGAGTCGAATTGCATTCAAGTCTCTCAAATCTTGGATTGGGTTTTTATTAGCAACATTCCCAGGAAGTTTGTTGATTTTGATAACACACCGGATCATCTTATTTGAGTGATTGTGATGTCGATTTTGATGACAATCCGAAGCATCTTATTTGGATTGTGTAATGTTGATATAACTGTATGTTCTTATATCTGTAGGCTTAGTTCCAGCAAGAAACATCAGGTGCTGTTATGTTGTTAGTAGTATTTTTCATCATGTTTGTTTTTTGTTTGTTTAGTTCTGGCAAGATGTTTTAAGGTTGAGTAAACTGCGTCTCTCTCCCAGAAATTAGCAGAAGTTCTGTGAATTGAAACAAATTTCAAAGGATCCCTGCAATTCAGGGTAGATCAAAAGGGAAAGGAAAATTGGGAAAATTTTGCAAATTGAACCAAAATTGAGGTTGCACGAGGTGAGTTAAAACAAATTTCAAAGAAATCCTGAAATTCAGGGTAGATCGAAGGGGTAATTGGGAAAATTTTGCATTCATTGAAGAACCCAAGATTGTTTAAAAACAAATTTAATGCAGCCTATATATTATCCCATGTTCAAATATCATACTTAATCTTACTTTATAATTTCTTTCAGTGAACTGCCAGAGTTTCTCGATGGGACTTGCACATGCTCTGAAAAAGGAGGATGCCTTAAATCAGATAAAGGACCATGGAATAATCCTAATATTTTGAAGGTGATATTTTATTATCCTTTTTACATTTTCATATGCTCTATTTAGCTAGCTAAGAAATGTTTAGACGATATGCAAATTGAAAGAAAATATTAACCTTGATGTGAAGTAAATGCTTTCATTCTCAAGTATATACTTCACCATCCAATTCACTCACTTGAAAAATCAATTAATAAACATGATGTTATTCTACATTATATAATCTATGATGGTTTCATTTCTTAAGTTAGAAATTAGAACATGCAATTTTTGAATTGCATATGAAAATAATTTCACATATTTTATTATTATAATAAGTAACAAATAAGTTAAAAAATACTATATTAAAAAACATAAAAAAAGAAAACTAACTTAAACTCAAATTTTGGAAACCATGGGATTGAGTATGAGAGAGGTCTAAAAGACCATAGAAAAATACCATATAACTTGGGTTGACACATAGGTGTAGAGTTTGGCTGGTAATAACAATCTCGAAATGCATTACACTACACTAAAGGATTTGCTAAGAATAAACAAGATACAAAAGAATACCCAACATTCAAAATAATATAATAAGAAACAAATAAGTTTTAAAAAGACCGCAGCGGGTCTCGAACCCTAAACCTTTGATCATGTAAGCCACAAATATTTGATCACAGATATTTGTATTAAACAATTAAATTTTATGTTCTTGCTATGGGCTGTTGCCTAGGGCAACTTCAACACAGTTCCACCCCTGACTTCTACATATGAATAATGGATTTACTCTCTCAAAGGGACTATCACTAAATACTCTTGAAGTGAGAGCGTGCATTGCTAGATTCCTTATGGATTAGTAATTGGATCTATCGTGTATGCTATTGATGTAGGAGGCCTGATGCGCATATGCTTCAAATGTTCCAGAAAAATATCAGTCAAATCCAGGTTTATGTTCATAGAGTATTTAGTAAATACAGTGCTTTAGTTTTCTGTTTTTTGTTAAGTTCTTCATAGAAAGCTGAGGGATATACAAACTTAAGTTCTTATTCCAATATAGATGATAGCAAATCAGTGTCAAGTAATAAATTCATTATGAATGAACGCACAATGAGTTGGAAGGTTTCCATAGAAGAGACTACATCATATTCATTTCAGAAACTGAATACAATGTAGCATCCGAGGCCGCAAAAGATGCTATTTGGATAAGATTATTTGTGTAATAATCTTATTCAAATTATTAAACACCAGAATGATTTGGTCCTTTGTGCTTATCCCGATCAGATTTCACTGGAAGAAAGCAAAATTAACATCTCCTTGGATAAGATGGAGCATTCACGACTTTTTGGCCCAACACGTTGCTCCTTTCTCTTAACAAATTATGATGCGGAGCAATTATAATTTTGTGCTGACCATTCTGCTCTGTGTAGGTGGGCATGCTGATAATTCCGTCAAGTTGATATCGCCAGATGGAGCAAAAACCATTAAAACTGCATCTGGACATTGCTCTGCTGTTACATGTCTCGCGTTGTCAGAAGATAGCAATTATTTAGTAACAGGGTCCCGTGATGCGATGGTTTTTCTATGGAAAATTCATCGTTCATCGCCTTCTCAATTGAACAGTGTTGCAGATGCTTCCCCCACTTCTGCGAGAACACCAACTAGCCCACTGGCAGGTAGTAACTTCTCAAACAGCGTTTCAGAAATTACCCGGAAACACCGCATCGAAGGCCCTATACATGTTTTAAGAGGTCATCTCGGAGAAATTCTTTGTTGCTCTGTCAGTTCTGATCTAGGCATCACATCATCAAGCTCATGTACTTCAGGAGTGCTTCTGCATTCAGTGAGGAGAGGTCGGTTGTTCAGGAGTGATCACTCGGGAGGACCTAAGATCAATCTTCCAGAAGTTTGGAACCGTTAAGGTATTTTGTCAGTTCTTTGACTAGTAGTGTACCTTATTGTGCTTTTATGTCATTGAATCCAATCAGCCAGTTGTTAATAATATCCAAGGGTTTAATTGAAAGGCAATCTAAATTCATGTCAGGAATATTCAAGGTTTGTATGCTGTAATTAAATTTATTAAAATGATTTATCTCATTGGGGATTATAATACAGTGGAACATTAACAAATCATGCTGAAACTGTGGATTGGTTTATATGCTCTATTAAACTTGGTTGGGAAACCTTCTACCCTGTAGTTCTTTATGTCGCTAATTATTCTAGTGAACAGTGGGGTTGGCTAATAATGCTTCTGTATGTTATTTAGATTTTTAAAAAGTAGATATGTATGCCACCAAATCTTTGTCATGATTCTGCTTAAAGGGTCCTTTATAATTTAGTTAATTAGCATAGTGGAATGCATTCAATTTGATTTTTTTATCCATCTGCTTTTTCATATTCCTATTCAGAGACATGTATAAATCATTTCCTCAACTCGGTTGTCTGATTCAAATTCATTCTACTGGTTTTCTTTTTGTTGTTGCAGTTCATAGATTTTAGTATGGGCGAGGAATCAGGATACATCCGTTTTGAAGACCCTGATGCAGCTGTCAAAGCTCGTGCAGCAGCTGTGCTAACAGATGAAGGCGGCTTCATTGTTAAAAATCCTATTGCTACATTAGAACCACTAAGTGGCATGCAACCATCTATTCCTTTGTATCGTCATTTTGTACATCCCTATTTTTTAAAATCTTTTTATCTAGCTGTACAATTAGTTTCAGCCATTAATTGAATCATATCAAAAAAATTTGAGTCTAATGTAATGTAGAATTTACTGTTAATGGTCTTCCGATTGCTTCTACAGTTCTTTCACCCCAATACATTGCATCGAGATATCTTCTGTTGAATTTATCTGATGCATGGTCTTCCGATTGATGGAGAAAATGCTATTATTGGGACCTCTTCTGTTGTTAATGATCTAGAGAAAGAGGATGCAATCTGGTGATGCTAATCCACAACCGGTAGCCATATGGATTTGTTTGATTTTCTATTTTTTTAAAAAAAATAGAAATATTAGCCACGGACATTCCGTGGCTAATGTGTATTAGCCACGGCCAGTCCGTGGCTAATGCGTATTAGCCACGGCCAGTCCGTGGCTAATGCGTATTAGCCACGGCCAGTCCGTGGCTAATGAGAAGCCACTGACAGTCCTTAGTAAACCACTTAGATATCGCTTAAAAAGCGCTATCCAAGCTACCATAGCGATAGCTTGGATAGCGCTTTTATAAGCGCTATCTTAGTAAACCACTACGATAGCGCTTATAAAAGCGCTATCCAAGCTACCATAGCGGTAGCTTGGATAGCGCTTAAAAGCGCTATCCAAGTGTGAAAAAAAGCGCTATGCAAGCGTTTTTTTTTGTAGTAGTGAATACTAATATACTAATACATAACTAACATTAACTGAAAATAATTTATAATTAAAAACTATAACTGAAAATAATTTAACTTAAACTAACAACTATTAATAACTAACATTAGCTTTATAACTTTATAACATTAACTATTAATTAACTAACATTAACTTAAACTAATAACTATTAATAAATATATAATTCTCACCTCTCTTTCTCACCTCTGTCTCTTTCTTTCTTTCTTTTTTGAAGAGGGGAGATTACAGGGGCAGGCTCAGCAGGGCGGAGGGTGGCAAATTTGGGTGACATGGTGGGCAGCCTAGCAGGCAGGTGGAGGCGCGCGCGTGGGTGTCAGGAGGGGGTCACGATGGATCAGGAGGAGGGGAGGGACACGTGGCAGTAGGGCATGGGGGCTCTCAGGGGGCGGTGCACAGGATGTCACGGGGTTGCAGGGCAGCAAGGAGGCGACCGCCATTCAGTAGGAGACGCGCACGGGCACAGGGGAGCGGCGGCGGCATGGGCCTGATGGGGGTCGGTGGCGAGGTGGCATGCGCGGAGTGCATGTGAGATGGGGGGTCCTTAGGCGGGGCACGAGTAGCCAAGCGGCGGTGTCGCGTTCAGGAGGAGGCACGCGTGGGTTGCGGGGGCAGCAAGGCATCGTCCGAGGCAGATCTCGGAGGTCGGAATTCCGTGGCTTGACGACGGCGGGCTGAGGTGGGAGGTGCGCGCGCGGATTGGGGTGTTGGGTTGTCGTGGGGAGAACTAAGGGAGGGTAGAAGAGATTAGAAGGATTTTATAATAAAATAATAATAATAATAATTAAGTGTAGTTATGAGCTCATTAATGGGGTTTGACAATTGGGCTATGGGGATGAAACTGATTAGGAAAAATTTAAAATGTTTTCCTCAATTGCCGACAAAATGGGTTAGGGAAAAAAAAATAAAAAGGGTTAGTTGAGATTAAAAGCTAATTGTAAATGGTAAAAATGAAATTAGTTAAATGAAAATTACGGTTTTGCCTCTAAAATTAAACGTGTCCGAAAAATTACGAAAACAGTTCCACGGATCCGTATCGTTGCAAGGATCATGAATACGAAGTCCAATTTAAGGTTTGAGTGACGAAGAAAATATAAAAAAAATTATTTACTCATTTTCAAAATCGTTTGAAAACGTTTTTTACGGAAGTACATGCACAACGAAAACATGCCGCTACATTCTACCCTCCTTATAAAAATTCTGTCCTCGAAATTTAAACAATAGGTTGTTGCTTACGTAGTTAAAGGAAAGGCTTGATTGATGAAAACGATCTAGTAAAATAAGTTGTAAATAGCATGAAATATAATGTGATATCATAGCATCAAGAAAACAAGAGATGATGTTTAAGAATATTTGCAAATAATATCACCATAGCTTCCATAACTAGTCCCGAGATTAGTAAGATCATCCGACTCGGTAAATATGTATGGGTAGCATTCTTGCATATCATCTTTCTGCTCCCATATAGATTCTCCAGGTGAGTCGTGACGCCACATCGCTCTGACAAGGTTGATGACTTTATTCTTGAGGGTCTTCTGTCATCGATCCAAGATCTTGAATGGTTGCTGCTCATGTGATAGATCCGGTCGAATAGCAATCTCAGAGTAATCCACCACATGACTGGGATCACTCACGTAGCGTCGTAACTGTGAGACATGAAAGACTTCATGTAATCCCTCCAATGAAGGTGGAAGTGCTAGACGATAAGCTAACTCTCCAACTCGCTCTAGCACGTCGAAAGGTCCAATGAAACTCGGACTGAGCTTGCCTCATCTTCCAAAACGAATTACTCTTTTGTTCGGGGAATATTAAGGAACATATGATCGCCTGGTCAAAACTCCAAGTGACAACATTTGACATCAACCAAATGCTTGTACCAGTCTTGTGCAATGCGTAGCTTGTCTCTGATATTGCACACTACATCCACTGCTTCAACAATCATCTCAGGTCCCAATAATTCTCGATCACCAATGTCATCTTAACTTAGCAGAGATCGACATTTCCTTCCATAAAGTGCATCAAATGGTGCCCTACGAATTCTGTGTTGGTAGCTATTATTGTAGGAAAATTCTTCCAAGTGTAGATGATCTTTCCATGAGTCTTTGAAATCCAGCATACAAGCTCGTAACATATCCTCCAATATCTAGATGGTACGCTCTGATTGACCATCCGTCTGCAGGTGATAAGAAACTAAGACTGGTACCCAAATTGTATTGCAGACTCTTCCAGAATTGAGACGTGAATCTAGTGTCCCGGTCGGAGACGATACTCAGGGAAACTCCATGTAATCGAATAATCTCCTGCACATTTATCGTTCACATCACGACATATACTAGAAAGAAGTCTTAACGGTATATGATAGATCATTACCTCTATATACTTCTTTGCAAGTATTTCCGTAGATTGTCCCACTTAGAATGGTATAAAATGTGCTGATTTGGTTAATAGGTCAATGATCACCCAAATCGTATCATTCTGCTTTGTACTCTGAGGTAGTCCAGTCATGAAATCTATGGTGATTTGCTCCACTTTTATTGCAGAATAGACAGAGGTTGAAGCAATCCGACAGTGCGATGATGTTCAGCCTTCACCTGCTGACACACAAGGCACTTAGTAACACTTCGAGCCACGCTTCTCTTCATTCCATGCCACCAAAAATTCAAACAAAGGTCCTGATACATCTTGGTACCGCCAGGATGAATGGAATAGGGATAGCTATGTGCTTCATTCCTCAGCTCTTCTCTGATATCACCTGAAGGTATGGAGATCCTACTGCTATCTCAGGGAACCATCCTTATGAATGAGAAAATCCATCCGAAGTCCAGCTCCAGCTTGCTTTCTGATCTTCTGCAGCTTTAAATCTCCAGACTATGCAGTTTTAATCCGATGTACGATAGTAGACTGGATTTGCATATTCATCCATGTTGCTGAAGTACCGGGCAGAATAACTTCAATCTCCATTTCTCGCATTGCTTGCTGAAGTCTCCATTGAGCTGAGAGAGTCATGATCGCTGGTAATCGACTCAAAGCATCTGGTACCACATTCACTTTCCCTGAATGATATTCAAGATCGATGTCATAATCAGCCATAAGCTCTAACCACTGTGTTGCCTCATATTGAGCTCCTTCTGGGTGAAGATGTACTTCAAACTCTTATGGTAGGTGTAGATCTTCACTTGCTCGCTTAATAGAAAATGCCTCCAAAATCTTTAGGTTAAAAATGACTGTAGCTAACTCCAGATGATGGGTCGGATAGTTCTTCTCATAAGTCTTCAGTTACGGGGATGCATACGCAACCACATGACCATGTTGCTATAGTACACGTCCGAGACCCTTTCCAGATGCGTCGCAGAAAACATCAAATCCTCCAGTTTTATCTGGTATAGCTAGCACTAGTGCAGTCGTCAGCTTCGTCTTCAATTCTTCAAATACTTTCTCACAAGCCTCAGACCCGATGAACTTGATATCCTTCCTCGTCAGGCGAGTCATATGTTCGGTAATCTTCGAGAAGTCCTTGATGAATCGACGGTAATAGCCAGCCAATCCATGAAAACTTCGGATGTCGAAAGCTGATCGAGGAGTAGGTCAATTCCTGACTAAGACGACCTTCTCCGAATCGACAGAAATACTGTTTCCTGATACCACATAT
>CM061140.1:114362658-114533235 GCA_030789695.1 Scilla litardierei
AGTCGCGTTCAGGGGAGGACCCAACGGACGCTGGTCATCGGGAGGGAGAGGAACGCCAAAGTGGCGGAAGACAAGAGTCAGCAGACAAAGATATGGAATGTGAGCAGACTTGGTGGACTTCCTAATGCACTCAAAGGAATCCATCTTGTCTAAGATAATGCGGGCCCAATTTATCTCGCTCCCAGTAAAAAGAGCGTAGATAAGCTTCAGGAATGGCTGGGAGGGCAAGCTGGAGGAGCCGTACTTCGGGAGAAGACACGACTTCAGAATGAGATTTAGGACCCACGCATTAGGCTTGAATGATTTCGATGGAACGCTAATTATGGCTGGAGGAATGACATGGAACATCTCAGCAAGAATGGACTGGTCAAGATCGTGGATATTATCCACGGAGATATCTGAAGGAAGCATGCCAGAGGATGAGACACCAAGCAACTGCCCTAAGATCTCTACCGTGAGGACAATGCGTGTCCCCAAGACAGTGGTCTTAATGCAGTGTGTGTCATCATACTCACCCCGGACTCGATTGGCATAGAATAATTTGACGAGTCTAGGATAGGGATAGGGATAGGGATTCGCCTTGGGATCATGGCGAAGATAATCTAGGAGGCCCCTATAAGAGAGGAGATCTGCGAGCTGATGGAAATCAGAAAACTGGACGAAATGCTCGAGAATCAACGGGCAGTGCTCGATACGGTTGTAAGCCGCAAGACACAACGGGTCATCGCAACACAACGAAATATCAACCCCACCCGAAGGCATGTGAGCCTTCCCCTTAGATGGACAAGAGCTAGATCAAGGAGTAGGAGTAGGAGCCTTCTCGGTAGGCCCAGTCTCCGGGATATAGTCATCGTCGGAGTCAGGTGGAGTGGGAGCACGGAAGGGTCCAGGAGACAAAGTCTGCTTCTTAGGCCGGGGCTTGGGTTTGGAAATGGCAGTCCTCTTCTTCTTGAGGGGAGGCGAGGAAGAGGAAGGACGAGTGGTTTTGGCACGACATTTGGGAGGAGTAGGGGTGGTTGATGGCTCTACGGTCATGGGAGACAGAGCGGTACGACGGATAGGGATGCGTGTCTTCGCCATGAGATCGCGACGAGACAACACATAAACGCACGAGATTGAAGCGAAATCGAACGAAATAGAACTAGGTAGAAACCCTAATACGAACGAAATTGAACTAAAATCGAAGATATGAACCCTAAAAACTGAGAGATTGAGAGGAGATATACCAAGGGAGCCCTAGTAAGGAGGAGAGATGATCGGCGATGGCTGACGGCGGCCGGAAACGGCGGCGCACGGCGGAGGGAGACGAGGAGACGCGGGGGCTTATGGTTTTGGAATGATTTCGCACCGATTAGAATGAGTTCTAATCGGTGCGGAGGAGTTATAAATCAATTCAGCGAGTCAAAGACACAAATGCCCCTACAGATCTAGTCGGTCTAAGTTCAAGAGTTGACCGACTAGAATGCAATCTAGTCGGTCGACCGATGAGCTTGGACCGACTAAATGCAAACAGCAAGTGAGGCCAAAGTTAGGGCACGAACTAGTCGGTCTGAGTTCAATCACTAACCGACAAGAACTGAAACTAGTCGATCGGCAAATGAACTTGGACCGACTAAGAGAGTCCAAAATTTTGAAAATTTGAAATTTTGAGTTCTCTCCAAAGATCACTTGGACGAAACATCGAAACATTCTCATACACTCTTATTCTACCCCATAAATACCAGAAAATCTTAAATCCGATGCACAAATCGAAAAAAAACCAATCATAAATCCCGAATATCACAACAAATCTAGCATGATCATTTAAATATCATTATCATGCAGGATTATAAAAAATATGAATCCTAAATCTCGGATTCACCCATAATCCCCAATTCTCGACGTAACCGCACAAAGGAATCTTCCTTGAGTGGTTTTGTGAAAATATCGGCGATTTGCTTCTGGGTTTCAACGTACACTAAAATGATGTCCTTTTTAGCAACATGATCATCTAGAAAATGGTGACGGACATCTATGTGTTTGGTACGGGAGTGGTGTACCGGATTCTTAGAGAGACATATTGCACTTAGGTTGTCCACCATGATAGGGCAAGTATCACAGTTTATACCGAAGTCTTTGAGTGTGTGTCTCATCCAAAGAACCTGTGCACATGCAGCACCGACGGCAATATATTCTGCCTCGGTGGTTGAAAGTGATACGGAATTCTACTTCTTGGAAAACCAAGAGACAAGAGAATTTCCTATAAAATGGCAAGTGCCACTAGTACTCTTACTGTCGGATTTGCATCCAGCATAATCTATGTCACTATATGAGATTAACTCATACGTGCAAGACTTTGGATAAAATAATCTGTAGTCGAGTGTGTAACTTAAATAACGGAAAATACGTTTAACTGCTACTAAGTGTGATTCCTTAGGTTGTGACTGATACCGAGCACAAACACATACGGTGAACATTATATCAGGCCTACTGGCAGTAAGATATAATAAACTACCTATCATACCTCGATATAGACGAATGTCTACATCTTTGCCGCCTGTATCTTTATCAAGATGTGTAGTAGTGCTCATTGGAGTCTTCTTGCCAGAAGCATTCTCCATTCTAAATCGCTTTAGCAACCCCACCGTGTACTTGGTTTGGTGGATGAAGATTCCATCGTGCATTTGGCGAATTTGGAGTCCTAATAAATATTTGAGCTCACACATGTGGCTCATCTTAAATTGGTCCTTCATGACATTAGAAAACTCTTCGCAAAGAGTGAAGTTAGTAGCACCGAAAATGATATCATCAACATAAATTTGAACTAAAATAATATCATGATTGGCATACTTAACAAAAAGTGTTGAATCAACCTCACCCATTTTGAAATCGAAATCCAAAAGAAAGTTCTTTAGGCGGTCATACCAATCTCTAGGAGCTTGTCTCAAACCATAAAGTGCTTTCTTAAGTTTGAAAACGTGATTTGAAAATTTTTCATTTATAAAACCCGAAGGTTGAGAAACATAAACTTCCTCAACGACATCTCCATTTAAAAAGGCACTTTTTACGTCCATTTGAAAGAGTTTGAAATCTTTATGGCATGCAAACGATAATAACAACCTAATAGATTCTAATCTAGCTACAGGTGCGAAAGATTCCTCGAAATCTATACCTTCCTCTTGTCTGTAGCCTTGAGCAACTAACCGAGCTTTGTTCCGGACGACGTTTTGGTTCTCGTCGGTCTTTTTTCTTGAAAATCCACTTCGTTCCTATAACGGTGTGGTTCTTCGAAGGCAATGGAACTAGCTCCCAGACCTCATTCCTCTCAAACTGAATGAGTTCCTCTTCCATGGCTAGGATCCAAGAACTATCTTCGCATGCTTCGTTGATATTCTTTGGCTCTACTGAAGAGACGAAGGTACAATGAGCGAAGAAGTTGACTTGAGATCTTGTCTTGACACTATCTTGTATGTTGACAATGACTTGCTCATGGGGATGGTCACAAACTGTATGAAGCCGTTTGGGAATTCTCTGATCACTAGGAACATTCTCAAAAGAATCATCGATAGGGTTAGTATCAACAGAATCAATAGAATTAGGTTTACCAAAAGAGTCACAAACTACTTCCGTAGAATCATCATCATTGATAATTCTAGGATGGACAAAATTTTCATTGAATGAAACATGAAGAGATTCCGTGATCGTTGAGGTTCTTTTGTTGTATATCCGGTAGGCTTTGCTACGGGAGGAATATCCAACAAATATCCCCTCATCGGATCTTGGATCAAATTTGTCCAGACTACCATACGTGTTTTTGATAAAACATTTTGCACCAAAAACTCTAAAATGTTTAACTTGAGGCAACCTACCAAACTACAATTCATAACAAGTTTGTTTGGTGCCGGGCCTCAAGAGTATCCTATTAAACACATAGCAAGCGGTATGTACCGCTTCTGCCCAAAATTGATGGCCAAGTTGGCTATCATCAAGCATCTTGCGAGCACATTCCACTAGCGTCCTATTCTTTCTCTCAACAACACCATTTTGAGGGGGTGCGCGAGGGAAAGAAAAGGTGTGAGTAATACCAACTTCATCACAGAAATTTGAGAAAGACTCATTCTCAAATTCCCCTCCATGATCACTACAAATAGTGACAATGGTGGTTCCAATGAGATTTTGTACTTTCTTAACAAATACTGTGAAGTTTTCAAAAGCATCATTTTTATTTGTTAAAGAAAATACCCAAGTAAATCTAGAAAAGTCATCAACGATGACAAGTCCATATCGAGCATTCCCTAATGAAGCAACTCTATTTGGCCCAAAAAGATCTAGATGTAAAAGCTCTAGAGGCCGTTTAGACGATATGCTCTTCTTAGGTTTGGATGACGATTTTGGAAGTTTGCCTCGTTGACACGAGTCTCAAAAGCTTTTCTTTTGAAAGGCAAGCTTAGGAAATCCTTTTATAGAGTTTAACTTGGATAGTTTAAAAAATGTTCCAAAGTTCACATGACCAAAACGTCGATGCCATAAGTGTTGTTCACTTGTGTTGGCAATGAGACATTGTTCATGTGATTTTGGAATATCTAAGATATATATGTCCTTATGGCGTGTACCAGAGAACAACACATTATTATTATCTTTACTCAAATTATGACACATTCCTTTCGCAAAGCTAACTTTGTAACCCTTGTCACAAAGTTGGCTTATTGAAATAAGATTGTGATTTAAGCCTTTAACAAGGTAAACATCACATATAAGAGGTTTAGAGGGGTTACCAACTTTTCCAACACCAATGATGGTTCCGCTCTCGTTGCCTCCAAAGACCACTCGGTTCCCATTTTCAATGGGCACCACCACTCCGGAAAGCAATTGAGCTTCACCCGTCATGAGTTTTGAACACCCGCTATCAAGTATCCAATTATTCTTGAAGCTAAATTTTGATTTATTGCTCCTTTTCTTTTTCTTGAGTACCTGAAGATAAAAATATCATTCCATGGTACCCAAGGTCATTGGGTCCTAAAAGATTAGACCTTTGGAAGCCAAGTCCAATTGGACTTAGACTTCCCAACATAATCATCATTGTGCACTACATTCATGAAATATGAATTAATGTACGCTTGTTTTTCATGCATGCTTGTGTCCTTCGGGCCCCAAATAGTGAATGTTTTGGAAGCCCTATTCCTATTGGGAACATGCACATGTGGTTGATTTCTACGTGATGCATGTGGCCTACAAGGAAGTGGCCTTGGGTACGCATGACGTGGATAAGCATATGGCACATGATGAAATGGTGGTGGCGACATATGATATGGTGCATGATGGTAATCATTCATATAGTAATGATGTGGTTGAACATATGCATGTGGAGGAACACGTGCATGAGTGTGTCTCACTTGGTGTGCACGTGCCCGTGGACGTGGAGCATAGAAATCATCGTACGTGTGAATATGTGGAGTAGGAGGTGTGTTCCTACGTGGCATAGTATTGGTGTACATAAATGCATGACCCTTCTTTGGAGGTCCACCCAAAGTGGGTTTCTTTCCAAATGGGGGTGTGTACCTAGTGGAAGCACCATTGGTAGATGAACTACCCATGGGGTGTTTACTCCCACTAGTTGAGGCTTCGGAAGATGGCCTTACAAAGGTGGTGGAAGATTTGGATGAATCTCCCTTCTTATACCCCAAACCAATATGATAATTGGCCGGAAGTAAGTCATTTAGGATATTATCCAAATAGTCCTTGTCTTTGTTGAATTTATCAATTCGGCCTAATGTGGACTCATACTTCTCGGTGAGAGAAAGTATTGAAGTATCCAAAGTGGACACTTGAGTTGTGAGTGATGGAAATTGAATTCCACCCCAAGTGATTTTGATGATGAGCACACCAAATGAAAGCTTAGTGTACTAACTACACTACACTTAAAGTGTGCAGAATTTGCGAAGCTCTACTCATACTCAAAGAAGTTCACTTCAACGCTCAAAGACAAAGACGAACATGACTAAACTCAAGTGATGAAGCTCAAGCTCAAAACAGTACAAGTAGCACAAAGAGAAGCTCACTTTCACTTCATCAAGTTGACCAAACTTCCGAAGACATGTTCTGAGTCTAGAGTGAGTGTGTCGTGTCTTTTAGGGTATTTGTCAAAGCCATATCAAATAGACAACACACACACACACACACACGCAATTTCGAAAATACTTTTAATTATCTTCAAAATATTTTCGAGAGCTTTTTCTAGTCACTTCATAATTTTCGTAGTGAAACTCCACGCACCCTGGAGCTAACTACTTGTCTGACTAGAAGAGCAGCAGGAAAAACTCCTCTGGGAGTCGACTACCAAAAGTAGGGAGTCGACTACTTTTCAGAGATCAAAAACTCCTGGAGTTCTCTGGGAGTCGACTACCTATATGAGGGAGTCGACTACCAGCTGTAAATTTCAGACATTTTTGAATTTGAATTTTGAAATCCTTTGAGCAATTTACTCCGTAATTTTTGGGACAAAAGTCAAACGAAATTTGAAATTCAAATCTCAGTTTTTCCCTATAAATAGAGCTAAATTCTTTTGTGAAAAACACAACATTGAAAATAAAATCTATTGTGAAAACTCTCTTGAATTCAAAGCTCTCAATTTTCTCTCTAGCCAATTTAATTTTTATTTGATCTTGCAATACTTTCTTATTCCTTTTTGAAGATCATACTCTTACTTTTTTATTGGCTAAATCGTTTTCAAAATCCTTACTATTATTCTCTTTAATTCTATTTGAAAGGATTTTTGAAAAGTTCTAGATCACAAAGAACTTCTCTCGTATCTTTGTGTGATCTAGACTATCATTCTATCAAGCCACTACACAAATTGTCTTAACTTTGATTGGCTATAGAATCTGGTGTGTAAACCAATCTCCATCATTTATTGTGGTGTATTGGATAAATTCTCATTGTGTTGATTGTTGGAACACTAGACAAGTCTAGTTGTTGCCAGTTGGAAAGTCCTCGGTTTGTGAGGCAAGGGGAAATCCTAGACAAGTCTATGTGTTGTGGTTGGAAATCCTGGTCAAGTCTAGGTCGTTGGAAATCCTAACGAGTGAAGTTAGGTAATTGTATTTGCCAAGGCAGATAGTGGAAATCTCGTACCGGATTGGTCGGGGACTGGACGTACCCGGGTTGCGGGGAACCAGGATAAAAATCCTCTTGTTTGCGATTGTTGATCTGTGATTGATTATCTTTACATTTATTTTTCTATCTTCTATCTACAGCAAAAATCAATGTATCTCTATTCACTGAAATTCATATTTGTGATTTTATTTTCACATATACTCTGGGAGTCGACTACTGTTCATAGGGAGTCGACTACCTGCTGTGAAATCACTCTGTGTATTTTAAAGATTATTTTGTTGATTAAGAACCAAGGGTAGATCACTCTACTTGGTTTCTTAGGCAACATTAGAAGAGCTTTATTTGTGTTAAATATCGTCGAGCGAAAAAGTTTACTATATACACAACACTATTCAACCCCCCCTTCTAGTGTTGTTTGCCATCCACAGGATCCAACACTTGGTATCAGAGCAAGGTCAAAACGATGGCATCAACAAACGTCTACAACACCCATACTCCTCCAATCTTTGACGGCAACTTTTATTCCCAATGGAGAAGGAGAATGGAGATCTTCTTGGAAGCACAAGATCTAAGCTACTCAAGATCTCTCAGTGAACGATATGAGATTCCAACCACTCCTCAAAATCAATGGAATCCGGATCAAGAAGAAGCCTACTTCAGAAACATAAAGGTAATGCATTTACTCTATACTGGTTTAACTAATGAAATGTTAGATCTTGTAGAAAGGGCTGAAACCGCACACCAAATCCTCAACTTATTGGATGAGAGATTCGGATCAAAATCAAAAGAAATTCAAACACCCATAGAGACAATCAAATCCGACGATGAAAAGTATGAAAAGAAGATTGTTGAAGATAAATGGACTTTTGACACCATCAACACCAACGAAAAGAGGAAGAGCAATCCAAAAATCATATGTGCATGATGGCTTGTCAAGACAATCAGGAAAAGGTATGTGAATCTAGTTCTGACGATGAAGATGATTTTGACATTGATAGTGCATATGAAAATTTGTATAGAGAATTTGAGAGATTGAATAAGAAATACAAAAGTGTAAATAACAAGTACAAAGCTTTGAATAATGATCATGATGACTTATACAAGAAATATGATAGTTTGCTGGATGATTATAATGCTTTGAAAAATGATTGTAGTAATATTTCATTGAATGATCATAATTCCTTAAAGGCAAAATATGATGCATTATTGATTGATAATAACTTATTGAAAAATGAACATGCTCTGTATGTTTCCTGTCTAAATGATAAGATAGATTCACTTGAAAGTATTATTGCTTCTAGTCGTATAAAGCATGAAGAACTAATTGCAAAATTTGATTGTATCAAGAATAATTCTACTTCTTCTTGCTCTTATACTCCTAGAAATGTTGTTAATAAATCTACTCATGCTCAAGCTTCTACATCTAAAGATATGGGTAGAAATGTAAATGTTGTGCATGCCAATGTTAAAAAGTATGCTTTCATGTATGGGAAAAATGTTAGATACAATAACGCATCTCACGCCTCACATGATCTACATGCTACACATAATGCACATAATAAATCTCATGGTATATCACATAACACGGCACACAAAAATATTGTACACAATGCACATCAAAAAACACATTTTGTACACAAACCTCAAAATATACACAATGCTAGAAATAACATGATATGGGTGCCTAAACGCTTAGGCTTGCATGATAAAAATGCTTATATTCATAATTTGACTAGCAGTATGCACAGATCCCATAAAGATTCATTTGTTCATAGGAAATCAAATTCGCATCGAATTTGGGTTCCAAACAAGTAACCTTTTTTTAAAAAATTAGGGTATCCACATGCTTCATGTATATTATTCTGATACCCAAACGTTTAAAATGATATGTAAATAAAAATTTTTTCTAACATATCGGACCCAATTAGAAGTGGGTACCAAACGTGTAGAGATTATTTTATTTCAGGACATATGGATAATGGATAGTGGATGCTCCGCACACATGACATGGAACGCAAAATTACTTAGCAATCTAAAAATGTATGATGGCGGAACCGTGACATTTGGTGACAACAAGAAAGGTAAAATTGTCGGAATTGGTAATATCGGCAGTCACTCAAAATTGCTCATCAAAGATGTAAGCTTTGTGAAAGGATTAAAGCATAATCTATTAAGCATAAGTCAACTATGCGACAAAGGTATGAAAGTTATATTTACTCTTGACTCATGCTTAGTCTATGACAAAGATATGAAAAATATCCTTGTTAAAGGTAAGCGAGTAGAAAATATCTATGTACTTAGACTAAATGAGTATGAATCAAATGTATGTTTAATTGTTTCAACAAACGATCCACTGCTTTGGCATAGACGCTTTGGCCATGTGAACATCAAAAACATGGATAAGATTTCTAGGAAAGAGTTGGTGCAAGGACTTCATAAGATAAGTTTTAAATTAGATAAAATATGTGACTCATGTCAATTTGGCAAAATGCATAAGAGTTCATTTAAAATATTGGAGCTCTCAGTTCTAATGGACCACTCGAACTACTCCATATGGACTTGTTTGGCCCAACTAGAACTCCATCATTATGCAACTCTAGATACGCATTTGTCATAATTGATGATTTTACTCGATATACGTGGGTATTATTCTTAACTCATAAGAATGATGCCTTCCGTGAATTCGAACTATTTTTCAAAAGGATTGAACGTTTATATTCCATGAAAATTATTTCCTTAAGAAGTGATCACGGTGGTGAATTTGAAAATGAACATTTTAAATCATTTTGTGAAGAACGAGGCATTTCTCACACTTTTGCTTTTCCCAGAGCTGCTCCTCAAAATGGGGTAGTTGAAAGGAAAAATAGAACACTCCAAGAGTGTGCACGAACAATGTTGTGTGAAAGCAACCTTCCAAAGAATTTTTGGGCGGAAGCTGTAGCAACCGCGTGCTATATTCAAAATAAAGTTTTAATTAGAAAACCTTTTGAAAAGACCCCGTATGAATTATTGCTCCAACGAATTCCAAAAGTATCTTACTTCAGAGTTTTTGGTTGTAAATGCTATATTCTGAATACTAAAGATAACTTAGATAAGTTTGACTCCAAAGCGGATGAAGGCATATTTATCGGTTACTCTTTACATAGTAAGGCATATAGAATTTACAATAAAAGTTCCGAGACTATTGTTGAAACTCTTCATGTATCATTTGATGAATCTTTACCTCATAACATTGCTCATGATGATGATGATAGCATGCTCATTGCACGCACTCCTAATAATGAATCTTTCAATGATATCCCTAGTTCTTTGCCTAAATCATTTCCTGAAGTCACACATCACCCCCACACACAAGTCTTAGGTGACATTGATGCAGGAATTAGAACTAGATCTCAAATAGAACACTTAACACATGTTGCATTTGTTTCTAACATTGAGCCGAAAAAGGTAGAAGAAGCTTTTGCAGATGAAGCATGGATCGAGGCTATGCAAGAAGAACTTCTACAATTCGAACGCAATCAAGTATGGGAGTTAATGCCTAGACCGGAAGATCATCCCGTTATCGGTACTAAATGGGTATACCGGAACAAACTAGATGAAGATGGAAATGTGATAAGGAATAAGGCAAGGTTAGTAGCACAGGGTTACTCTCAAGAGGAAGGTATAGACTTCGATGAAACCTTTGCTCCTGTTGCTAGACTAGAATCTATTAGGATGTTACTCGCATTTGCATCATATAAGAATTTTAAACTTTATCAAATGGATGTAAAAAGCGCTTTCCTAAACGGATTCATAAAGGAGGAAGTCTACGTTGAATAACCTCCAGGATTTGAACATGATAAGAAAACAGGATTTGTTTACAAGTTAAACAAAGCATTATATGGGCTAAAACAAGCTCCAAGAGCTTGGTATGAGAGACTAAGAAAATTCTTAAGTGACTCAAGTTATACTGTTGGAAAAATAGATACAACCTTATTTGTTAAGAAAGATCATAATGATATCATTCTTATCCAAATCTATGTAGATGACATCATTTTTGGATCTACTAATGATGATCTTTGCCAAGAGTTTGCCAAGTTAATGCAGGAAGAATTTGAAATGAGCCACATGGGGGAGCTAACATATTTTCTCGGATTGCAAATTAAACAAGGAAAAGAAGGAACCTTCATTCATCAAACAAAGTACGCAAGAGACTTGATCAAAAGGTTCGGGATGGAAACTGCATCCGGAAAGAACATACCAATGGCAACATCCACCTCCTTAGACAAAGACGAAGCAGGTAAGAAGGTTGATCAGAAAACATATAGAGGTATGGTCGGCTCTTTACTCTACTTAACCGCCAGCAGACCTGACATCATGTTTAGTGTTTGTGCATGTGCTAGATTTCAATGTGATCCTAGGGAATCACACCTTAAAACAGTAAAATACATATTTAGATATCTTAAAACCACATCTGACTTTGGACTCTTCTATCCCAAAGGAAGCACATTCGATTTACTTCATTTAGTGACGCAGACTATGCTGGCTGTAAAGCCACAAGAAAAAGCACAAGTGGAACATGTCATTTCCTTGGACATTCCCTTGTTTCGTGGTTTAGCAAAAAGCAAAGTTCCGTTTCACTATCTACCACTGAGGCAGAGTATATAGCTGCCGGACTTGCCTGTGCTCAAATACTTTGGATGAAACAAGTCCTCGTCGATTATGGTGTTAATACATCTACATGTGTAATTTATTGTGATAATAAAAGCACCATAAATCTCACTAAAAACTCTGTTCTTCATCCTAGAACAAAACATATTGATATAAGACACAGATTTATTGATGATCATTGTGCCAAAAAGGATGTTGAACTTAAATTTGTCTCCTCTGAGTTTCAAGTTGCAGATATTCTAACAAAACCCTTACAAAAGGATACATTCTCTAGACTTCGTCGAGAATTGGGTATTGTTGGAGAAAAAGAATTGAATAATGCTCAGCTATAATATCTTTTTGTTAATGACAAGGGGGAGAAAATAACGAAATACAAAAATGAATGCATTATTTCTAACGGCTTCGATGCAGGGGGAGAATCGCATCAACGCAGGGGGAGTAAGTATACTATGCATCGTCATATTTTTTTAACTTACCTCATTTTTTATTTTGGGTGTCATCATCAAAAAGGGGGAGAGTGATGGAAATTGAATTCCACCCCAAGTGATTTTGATGATGAGCACACCAAACGAAAGCTTAGTGTACTAACTACACTACACTTAAAGTGTGCAGAATTTGCGAAGCTCTACTCATACTCAAAGAAGTTCACTTCAACGCTCAAAGACAAAGACGAACATGACTAAACTCAAGTGATGAAGCTCAAGCTCAAAACAGGACAAGTAGCACAAAGAGAAGCTCACTTTCACTTCATCAAGTTGACCAAACTTCCGAAGACATGTTCTGAGTCCAGAGTGAGTGTGTCGAGTCTTTTAGGGTATTTGTCAAAGCCATATCAAATAGACAAAACACACACACACACACACACACACACAATTTCGAAAATACTTTTAATTATCTTCAAAATATTTTCGAGAGCTTTTTCTAGTCACTTCATAATTTTCGTAGTGAAACTCCACGCACCCTGGAGCTAACTACTTGTCTGACTAGAAGAGCAGCAGGAAAAACTCCTCTGGGAGTCGACTACCAAAAGTAGGGAATCAACTACTTGTCAGAGATCAAAAACTCCTGGAGTTCTCTGGGAGACGACTACCTATATGAGGGAGTCGACTACCAGCTGTAAATTTCAGACGTTTTTGAATTTGAATTTTGAAATCCTTTGAGCAATTTACTCCGTAATTTTTGGGACAAAAGTCAAACGAAATTTGAAATTCAAATCTCAGTTTTTCCCTATAAATAGAGCTAAATTGTTTTGTGAAAAACACAACATTGAAAATAAAATCTATTGTGAAAACTCTCTTGAATTCAAAGCTCTCAATTTTCTCTCTAGCCAATTTAATTTTTATTTGATCTTGCAATACTTTCTTATTCCTTTTTGAAGATCATACTCTTACTTTTTTATTGGCTAAATCGTTTTCAAAATCCTTACTATTATTCTCTTTAATTCTATTTGAAAGGATTTTTGAAAAGTTCTAGATCACAAAGAACTTCTCTCGTATCTTTGTGTGATCTAGACTATCATTCTATCAAGCCACTACACAAATTGTCTTAACTTTGATTGGCTATAGAATCTGGTGTGTAAACCAATCTCCATCATTTATTGTGGTGTATTGGATAAATTCTCATTGTGTTGATTGTTGGAACACTAGACAAGTCTAGTTGTTGCCAGTTGGAAAGTCCTCGGTTTGTGAGGCAAGGGGAAATCCTAGACAAGTCTATGTGTTGTGGTTGGAAATCCTGGTCAAGTCTAGGTCGTTGGAAATCCTAACGAGTGAAGTTAGGTAATTGTATTTGCCAAGGAAGATAGTGGAAATCTCGTACCGGATTGGTCGGGGACTGGACGTACCCGGGTTGCGGGGAACCAGGATAAAAATCCTCTTGTTTGCGATTGTTGATCTGTGATTGATTATCTTTACATTTATTTTTCTATCTTCTATCTACAACAAAAATCAATTTATCTCTATTCACTGAAATTCATATTTGTGATTTTATTTTCACATATACTCTGGGAGTCGACTACTGTTCATAGGGAGTCGACTACCTGCTGTGAAATCACTCTGTGTATTTTAAAGATTATTTTGTTGATTAAGAACCAAGCGTAGATCACTCTACTTGGTTTCTTAGGCAACATTAGAAGAGCTTTATTTGTGTTAAATATCGTCGAGCGAAAAAGTTTACTATATACACAACACTATTCAACCCCCCCTTCTAGTGTTGTTTGCCATCCACAAGATCCAACAGTGAGTACACAAACACGAGACTTGAGATTCTCATTCTCAATACTCAAAGTTGAGTTTCGAGAAGTCAAATCCGCTATCTCGCGTTCATCCGAATTCTCAATGTGAACATGCTCAAGTTGAGAGTTGAGATTTACAATCTCATTTCTCAAGCCTTCAACAACGGTGTCGTTGTTGATGATGATAGGCTTAGGTGAGGTTTGGAGACTAGTTAGCTCATCTTTAATCTTAGTATATCTATTTACCAATTTAGTATACTTAGACCAAATTTGTTCGTTAGCTAATCTAAGTTCATCCATAGTTACCTCTTCGCCTTCATCCTCGCTTTCATCGGAAGAGGTCTCTTGATCATGTTCCTCTCTTGCCATAAAGCACATGTATGCTTGCTCCACTTGTTCATCATCTGACTCTCCACTTGAGGAGTCCTCTTCGGAGTCGGTGAGTGTGCCGACAAGCCCTTTCTTGTACCCTTTCTTGTACTTTCGTGACTTGTCAAACTTTGGTGCCTTCTACTTCTCCTTTTGTTTGTTGAGAGGACAATCCGCCTTGATGTGTCATGGCTTATTGCATTTAAAACACAAAGGAGTGGATGCATTAGTCGATCTAAATTTTGATTTATAATTGAAGTTACCTTTTTAGGAAGAATCGGTTGAGCTTCTTTGTCATAAGGGCAATGGATTCTATGTCCATCTCGTCTTCCGATTCTTCACCATCTGAAGATGTAGAAGGAGCGGCCTTGAAAGCAATTGCCTTTTTCTTTGGCTCTTCTAGCTTCAAGTATGCCTTCATCTTGTCCTGCATCTTGATCTTGCTATCCTTCCGTACCTCATGAGACATTAAGGTACTCATTAGTTGAACGACAGTATATTTATTCATATTGTTACCTTCCTCGATAGTGTAGGTATGCTTTTCCCAACTCGAAGGAAGTCCGTCAATAATCTTCGCGACTTTCTCCTTTTGGGTATAGTTCTTCCCAAGAGCTTCCAACTCGTTGGATATATCCAAGAAGCAAGCATAGTACTCCTTCATACTTTCACACTGTTCCATGTGAAATAACTCGAACTCTTGTTAGCAACAACGAGTTTAGAGTCTTTTACCCTACTCGTTCCTTCATGCAAGATGAGGAGTTGGTTCCAGATTTGATATGCACTCTTACAGGTGCATATCTTGTTGAAGTCTTCGGGCTCCAATGCACATTGTAAGGCATTCATTGCCTTGGCATTGTTCACCTCTGTGGCGACCTCCGCGGTAGTCCACTTCGCGAAGTCTTCTTCAGCGGGCTCGACATACTCCATTAGCGTGGCTCTCCAAAGTGAAGTGATCCGGAGGAAGGTTTCCATCCGGCATTTCCAGTACCCATAATTGGCACCGTTGAAGTGAGAAGGCCTAGTTGAGGAGTGTCCTTCCATCACTGAAGAAGCTCCTTGACGATTCTTGAAGGTGCTGTAGTCGGGAGGTGGACGAACGGTCTTGTTGTCGTTGGTAGACATAGCTATGAACTTGGCTCTGATACCAAATGTAATGCCCTGATAGCTACTGCACAAGTACTAGAGGGGGGTGAATAGTACTTTAAAATAATCAAGAGTATAATTCCTAATTATTGTGCAAACACAACCAACAATGCGGAATGAAAATTGACAACAATAAAAGACAAGCGCAAACAAGCGATGTAACGGGTTCGGATTCACCCAAGTCTCTCCGACTTGTTACCGGCGATCCTACGTCCCAGACACCCGGATCCCCTCCGGCTACTTGAGTTAGAATCCTCTAACCCAAGTTTTGCACTATGAAATTCTTATAGAAAACTACTACAAGATCAAATCATACACAAAACGAAATGTGACTCCCACAAACCGTAATCACAAACTTCTCTCACAACCGAGAGATAAACTGAAATATCAATTTAAATGAAACAATGAAATACTTACCACAAAACCATATGCCTTGAGTAAAACTTACTGATTTTAGGGCAAGAAGGATTTTGAGGAAGAAGCAAGCACCAAACTCTAGCTCCACCAAGATGAGCAGTAATAGATGGCTAGGGAGGAGTTGGTGACTTGGATTCAAGCTCTTAGCTTGAGAAGCTCACAATGAAGGAGAATCTCTCTTGAGGAATTAGGGCTCAAAGAGTAGGAAGAGATTCTTTGTGAGAGGAGAGAGCTTTAGAAATGAGAGTTTAATGCTTTCTCTTAGATTCTCTAAATCAAAATAAATGGTAGCCTTGAATGCAAGCATTAAGCTCATCAAGTATATATAGGAGTGAGAGAAGAAAGAAGCAAAATTCGTAGTAGTAAATGCCCAACGGATCTATTTCTGAAGATGCTTAATCGGTCTAAGAAGGATCACTGACCGATTAGTTTTGCAACTAGTCGGTCAGTGAACCTTCTTGGACCGACTAGAAGGTTGACAGCAAAGATAGTGAATTCAAGAGATAGAACTAGTCGGTCTAAGAGCAAACACCAACCGACTAGTTTGACAACTAGTCGGTCGGTGAACCTTCTTGGACCGACTAATTGATCAACAGTAAGATAAGCTGAAATTCACAAGGAAAACTAGTCGGTCTAAGAAGGATTGCCAACCGACTAGTTTGACAACTAGTCGGTCGGTGATTCTTCTTTGACCGACTAACAAGTCAACAGTAGCTAGGCTGAAATATATAAGGATAACTAGTCGGTCTGAGAAGGATTTCCAACCGACTAATTTGACAACTAGTCGGTCGGTGAACCTTCTTGGACCGACTAATTGGTCAACAGTGAAGAGGCTGAATTGAACTAGGAGAACTAGTCGGTTCAAGAAGGATTTCCAACGTACTAGATTTCCATCTAGTCGGTTGGTTCTTCTTCTTGAACCAACTAAGATGTATAAGAAGCCGTGAAATGAAGCGCTAAGCTTCGGGAAAGTTTCTAATGGCTTCTAAGGTAATCCTAGATCAAAGATATGAGCGTTATGAGGATTGTTAAGTAAGTCCTACTCAAGACTTAACATTCTATACGATGATGCTAGAAGACTATAAAATAAACATGACGAACCGTCTTCAAAGCTTCAATCCGAATCCCATGACTTCATAAATAACTCCTTGATCTTCAACGAAGCTTCAGGCACACGATCACGCGCTTTAAGAAGTCTTGGGGCGTCGCTTGAGATGTACGAAGTAATTTGGCGACGTGCTCCATAACTGCGCTCAAAGAGAATTAGTGCACGATATTTATGTCTGTTCATCATCAAAACCAAATCCGGGGAATCAATACTCAACACTTGGGTATATTGCGGCTATAGGAGGAGTTAGGGAAGTTGAAGCTTGAGGTTGAGTCAATGAAGTTTGCTTCTTTGATAGTTGCGGCTAGGATGTAGACTAGGGTTTTCTTTAAGATTTGGATGATGGCGTTGCTTCCCTTCTCTCTTTCTCTTTTGATATGGCCGCAAGTCTTCCCTTTTTCTTCTTTGTTATGCCCGCAATCTCCTAGGGTTTTGTTTGTCTTGGCTACAAGTTTCACCTCTCTAGGAATGTGGTTTATATAGGATAGGGTGATGGAGAATTTGTGGCTAAGGAGAAATCCTAATGGAGATAGGAGTAGGAGATTTGGAGGGATTCTATTTGATCTCATTGCAATACAAATTGGATTTGGATTTGGATTGAAATAGGATAGGAGATTTGATAGGATCTTTAATTGATTTGAATCAATCAAAAGGAGATTTGAAAGTGATACTCCATATCTCTCCATTTTGGAATAGGATTAGAATGGCAATGGGGATATGAATCAATCTTAAATTGATTTGAATAAGATCCTCCCCAATTTGACTTGGTCTAATACTGGTAGCTATAGTCACTATATCTTTGACCAAGTCCAAGTTGCTATATGAATAGCAATTTCTCCATCTTCCAATTGCTATGTGAATAGCAATTTCTCCATCAATTGACTTGGTCATCACTTTGAAGATTTACAAGCGTGACACTCCTGAAAACACTTAGCGCACATATTAGAACGTTCACAGACGTTTGTTATCATCAAACACGAAGTTAGAGATCGTTTTATCCAACATACGTTGTATCCAACAATCTCCCCCTTTTGATGATGACAAACGATTATAAGATTTGCACTAACATTCCAAATAATACATCGTGACATGTGTGTGTGAAGTGTGATAATGGGAGGATGTATGTAACAATATAACACTTGATGTACAAGCATACAAGCATGCAATGATGCAATTATAATGTTATACAAATAAGCATGGCATGCTCCCCCTATTTTCATGCTCCCCCTTGAACACATATTCACATATCCAATAAGTCATTAATGCTCCCCGTAAACCAATATTCAGATATACACATATAAGCTTTAATGCACCAAATCTTCAATATAACATTTTCTCCCCCTTTTGTTATCATCAAAAGCGTATACACGAAGTCTAATTCATGTCACATGCAAAAATAAAGTATTATAAATTACAACTAGCACTTCCATGTCATTTTTCTTAGAATAATCACTTCAAATTCAATGAAAATAGTAACGTAGACTTCTACACCATCGTGTAAGTGTGATGATTAAATAATTGAAGCACAAAGGGAGAAACTCTCATAGAAATCAACCAAAACCAATCCACATTTTCCAATAAACATGAAATCACTAGGATTGATTTTCCCCACCTCATTAAAATGAGTTCAAGATACCACACCCCAAAAACATAGCCTATAAGGACTCTTAGATGTGGGGAGTGACATTGCTTGACGAGTAAAATACACCAACGCTAAAGATTACCCATATAGCATATGTTGGATACTCGTGGGTAGTATACTTGCCATGAATTGTATCCATTTTACATACGGAGCAATATTCAATCTTTTTCATTTTTCTTGTTTCATATTCAATTCTTTTGTGCTCAATTTTTATCCATGGCAAATACACATCATATCCCTTAGATTTATCAGTTATTTTCAACCTACATTCACTTTCCAACATTTCATAAAAGATTCTCCAATTGTGCAACAATATTCAATACTCGTGGAAGTGAAGGTGTAGGTGTAGAAATCAAGTTATTCAATTCATTAAACATGTCATGGCTACTTAGGAATTCTAACATGCGCATGTAGCTATAACAATAATACAATGATTTCTACAAGGATATGAATGACATTCAATAATACTACTTGAATGATACAAAGAGAAAAGATATTCATTAAGCACCCCTTTTTTGCTTTTTGACTTTTTCATTTTTTTGATATTTTTTTATATATAATGGATCAAGAAAACTAGAATTAAGCAAACTAGCACACAAATAAAAAAATATTTCAAGCATGCAAAATCTATGAAGGTATGCATTAATTTCAAAGAAAAAGATATACCTTCGCGTCGTCGTTTGGCTAAGGAGATATATAATGAAAACGTTTAATCCAATCTCCTCGCCAAATCTACATCGTACCTACACGGTAGATGCTATGTGTGACCTTGGAATCCAACAAGGTCCACTCATGTTAGTCACCAAAGATTTAGGAACCCACACTTGTTTAAACTTTATTTTCGTGTTCCTAAACTTGCAATAATAAGATGTATGACCAACACTATCACAAGTAAAGCACTTTGCATGCATATTTTTGACAATAGTAGGCACATTGTGAATTTTCTTAAATTTTGGCTTTTCAACATTTTTCAAACCAAATCCAAGTCATCGTCTATTATTGCCATATAATTGATTTTCAAGTATAGTATCCAATGAATGTTTACCAATTGAAAACTTCCTTAATGACAATTCTAGACTAGTTACTTTAGATTTCAATAACGCATTTTCATTCACAATCAAAGTGCATTTACTTATATAAGCTTTCTTGTTTTCCTCTTCCTTCTTTTCAAATTCAGCCATTTTTCTTTTAAGCTCGTTATTTAGCACGCACAATTTATCATTAAGCTCTCTAATCACATAATCTTTTTCAGTTTCAAGCTTAATTAAATCTTGCTTAAGCATGCTAATATCATTCAATAGAGAAGGACAAGAAAGACAATTAGCTTTTTCATGCAACCTAGAATTCTCTTTTTCCAACAAAGCAATAGTAGAATCACTTGCAACAATTTTTCCTTTTAGTTCCTTAATTTCTAATATCATGTTGTAAGTGTCTTGTTGCATTTCATCGTTGGAATTTCTATAATCTTCTAATGTGGATTATAGCTCTTCAATTTCCTCTTGCATGCCTTTACAAATAATTAGAAGTTCAGCTTTACTACCAGATTTTACCTGATCTTCTTTTGCCATGAGGCAGAGGGAAGAGTGTGTGCAATCCTCATTCTCATCGTCGCTATCCATGTCCCACGTTCGCACCACAGCTTTTCCTTTCTTCTCCGTAATATTAGCTGTGTCTTGTGGGCAATCCTTTATAACGTGACCCTGCTTTTTACATTTAAAACATTTAACTTTATTAATAGCAGTCTGTTCAGATGAATTTCTAGAAGGATTATAATGGTTAGAACGATTAAACCTTTGTTGCATGTCAGCTCTTCCTTGAGGAGTCCTGATGTATTTTCTGAAGCCTCTGACCATCAACGCTATCTCCTCCTCCTCATCGTCATCTTCACTAGCTTGAAGAGCTAGTGGCTTTGGAGCTTTTTCCTTCTCCTCTGGTTTCTCTCTAGCCTCGATATTCTGCAGCTCAAGCTCGTGAGACATTAAGTTTCCTATCAAGTCCTCCACTCTCATCTACGATAGATCTTTCGCTTCTTGGATGGCAGTGACTTTAGGCCTGAAAGAGCTTGGCAGTGCCCTTAAGATTTTCCTTACCTGTTCAAGGCTAGAATATGGCTTACCGAGGGAGCTAGACTTGTAGACGATGTTGGTGAACCTCGCAAACATCTCTGATATGGACTCTGATGGTAGCATGCGAAAGCTCTCGTACTCTGTGCTCAGAAGTGCAAGTCTAGACTCCTTCACCTGTGACGTTCCCTCGTGCGTCACCTCCAGTGTATGCCATATTTCCTGCGCAGTTTGACAATGTGAGATACGATTAAATTCAGATTTATCAAGAGAGCATATAAGAGCATTCATAGCTTTTCCATTTAAAGAATATAATCTCCAATCATTATCATCCCACTTGTCTTTAGGTTTAAGCATATCAATATTTTCAATTTTAATAACAGGTGGCTTATAACCTTTTTCGACAATGTGCCAAACTTTATAATCAACAGATATCAAGTAGATTTTCATCCTAGATTTCCAATAAGCATAATCTACTCCATTAAATTTTGGGGGTCGTGATATGGACTGACCTTCAGAAAAAGCACAATCAATAGAGTTATTCATGGTCAGTCTAGGCTAGATCCTATAATCTGCTCTGATACCACTTGTTGGATCTGGATCTAAGCCTAAGGGGGTGAATAGGCTAATAAAAAATTCTCGTGCAACCCACGAGATATCACACTTAGTTATAATCACAAGCAGGGTAAATAATAATCAGACACAGATGCACAGCAGATTTACCCTGGTTCGGTCGATCACCACGACCTACGTCCAGCCCCCGAAAGCAAATATTATATTAATAGTGTACATGCACAACCTTAATAGCTAGAGAACCAACGTCTCTACACTCACCGGGCTCAGTACCACACTCACCGTGTTCAACACTATCAATCCTAATATATGCTCTCACTTGACGACACCCGTCAAGTTCCTCTTGTCTAGACCACCACTAGACAAGATCCCAAAGTATCACAAGTAAACGGTAAAGTTTCCCCTACGAAGATTTAACAATACTACACAAAAGTAATACTAAGAGTTTAGAGAGCTCAGTTTTGTGTAGTCGTCGTCGTCTCCATCAATCAACATGGGCCAGCTCTCGTCTGGCAAGATGTAGTAGTCTCTCGTCACGTCTCCTCAACAACTCAAGTTGTGGCACGTCTCTCTGAAGGTTACGGCCTCCATGTGCTTGAAAGTTGCACACCCTCTTTTGATGATGACTTGCTGGATGATGTAGGGAGCTCTTGGGGTGATGGAGACTTGTGGCTAGGAGCAGTGTGCGGCATGTTCTTGATGGTGCAGCAGCAGTGTGTGGCCAGGGGCTAGTAGTGCTCGAGCAGTGCATGGCCAATGTCCAGTAGTGCACGCATAGTTGGCTTAGATGCTGCAGTAGTGCGCATGCAGCCTAGGTAGTCCCCCTCCTCCTTGGTTGCTGACTTGTTCTTTAACTTGATGGGATTCTTCCTCCTTCTTCAACCAGCTTATAGATGATTGGGAGATGGAGTATAGGCTTGTGTCTAATAAGGTGTGGCAATGATCTTTGCGGCAATGGGGAAGTTTCTTGGTGGATGACTTACGCAAGGTGGATGGTTGGCTTCTTTGGTGTCTTGCGCAAGGTGAAGGAGATATGCAGCTTGGGAGAGCTTTCCTTGTGGCTGCAAGAGGTAGGTTAACGATGATGCTCTTATGATGCTCTTTAGGCCTTGGTAGAGGTTGCGGCTAGAGGAAGTTGCACAAGGAGATGATATGGACTTGGGTATATTGCGGCTATAGGAGGAGTTAGAGAAGTTGAAGCTTGAGGTTGAGGCAATGAAGTTTGCTTCTTTGATAGTTGCAGCTAGGATGTAGACTAGGGTTTTCTTTAAGCTTTGGATGATGGCCTTGCTCCCCTTCTCTCTTTCTCTTTTGATATGGCCGCAAGTCTTCCCTTTTTCTTCTTTGTTATGGCCGCAATCTCCTAGGGTTTTGTTTGTCTTGGCCGCAAGTTTCACCTCTTTCTAGGAATATGGTTAATTTATATAGGAGAGGGTGATGGAGAATTTGTGGCTAAGGAGAAATCCTACTGGAGTTAGTAGTAGGAGATTTGGAGGGATTCTATTTGATCTCATTGCAATACTAATTGGATTAGGATTTTGATTGAAATAGGATAGGAGATTTGATAGGATCTTTAATTGATTTGAATCAATCAAAAGGAGATTTGAAAGAGATACTCTATATCTCTCCATATTGGAATAGGATTAGAATGGCAATGTGGGTATGATTCAATCTTAAATTGATTTGAATAAGATCCTCTCCAATTTGACTTGGTCCAATACTTGTAGCTATAGTCACCATCTCTTTGACTAAGTCCAAGTTGCTATCTGAATAGCAATTTCTCCATCTTCCAATTTGCTATGTGAATAGCAATTCCTCTATCAATTGACTTGGTCATCATTTTGAAGATTTACAAGCGTGCCACTCCTGAAAATACTTAGCACACATATTAGAAAGTTCATATACGTTTGTTATCATCAAATACGAAGTTAGCGATCGTTGTATCCAACATACGTTGTATCCAACACGGTCGACATGAGCAGCTGGCCTCTTGAACTATGTGGTCTGGGGAAGTCGGAAATTTCCTCTTGGCACCATCCTATGTGGCTCCATGGGACGCTTGTTTCCTCCAGCTTGAGGTCTTACTTGAAGTCTTGCCACAACTTCATGGCTCCGAGCAGCATCCAAAATGTCCTGAAGGGTCGTTAGTTTCGCCGAGGTCATTGAGGCTTGAATTTTGGGATTCGGGCCTTGGCGCAACTGAAATGCACAGTATGCATGGTCCTCGACCATATGGGGTGCGAAGCGGCTGAGCATCGCAAACTCGGCCTCATATTCGCCAACAGTCCTATCTCCTTGGACCAGATTGGTGAAGAATTGTTGAAGTTCTCTTTTGGCTATTTTGGGAAAATACTTGGCGTTGAACCTTTTCCGAAACATGACCCATAAGATGGGTCTGACCAAACGCCTCTCTTCCAATTTCCACCAGCTACTAGCATTGTCAGTCAGTTGGAGCTTTGCGACATCGACCCATCTTGCCTGAGTGATACAAGCAGCATTTAGCTTGTCCTCAGTTCCTTGGGCCCATTCTTCAGCATCCAGAGGTCCTTCTTTTCCAGAGAATCTCTTAGGTTGCATCTCATGGAACTGCCTAACTCCTGTTCCGCTCGAGTGGATGGTGGTGCAATCTGAGCAGGTTGATGTCCTTGCTGAATCAGCTGTTGTTGGATCTCCAACATCCCCTCATGACTCCGAGGTGTTCATTCACGTCGGTACCTCCATTAGTTGCAGTTCGATTCCCATTCCCATTCCTGGTGTTGTGTCTTCTTGACATGCTGAGACAAGAAACTTAGCTAAATTTTGTGTATGAGATAAATCTAAACGTTTTGGCTAATGATAGTATTTCTATTATTTTGAAGTTTTGCTTCATGCAAAACCTACATGGGCCACCCCAAAAACCTATCACGCCCCGCTTCCCATTATACTTGGAAGCGAGGATGTGAGCGGGTCCGCATGGGCTGAAGCAGTGAAGCTCAACCACAATAAGCGTATGTGAATAAAACCATACGCAGGATCTTGCATGCAATTTAGAAACAACAGAAATAACTATGAATTTAAATCCAACATCCAGACGAGAGTACACAAAAGTAATAGGGCCCCAAGCATGGCCAATAACAACAGAGTTTTACAAAGAGGGTACACACCCTACAAAAGTGCAATAAGCAAAATTCTAAGCAGCAGCAGATAGTGTTCAGCAACTAGTTCTCGGTGGGGAGAACTTCTAGATCAGTGTACTCCTGGTCCAGTGTGTCAGTTCCTACAATTAGCTCGTCCTCAATGTAACATGTCTCGTGTCCTGACATACATTCCGAACAACATAGAAATGTATGTTAGCAAGGTCCTTGGCAAGCAATAATATGATTAGGACCCTTGGCAAGGTTTTTGAAAGCAGTTTTCATGGCAGTTAAAGAATTATGAATAAACGAACAATTATAATTTCTAAGCAGTATGAACCGAAATTATACTATCATGGCAGTTCTACTATAAGTGAAAACATGGCAGTAAAAACATGGCAGTTCTATTTTAAGTGGAAGCAGAAGCAATTATATATGTCGTACATTTTCGGTATAGCATTTTCAAGATGTTCAAGAGTGTATTCAATTTAGTGACTAAGGTTCACGTCGTTAGGCGGCTAGTAAGTAAATCTACCTTCTCGAGCCCTCAAATGTGAGCAGTTTACTACCGACTAGTGCCCGTGAACCCAACCCCACCCATGTGTACTTTCTGGACCACGAGCCAAAACAGCCAAACCGGCCATCATAAGTTGTAATACTGGAACACGAGCCTGACTAGCCAAACCGGCCCACTGGAATAGCCAAATCTTGGCATCCAATATCTATGATTAGCAATACCTGCCCGCATGTCTATGGTTTTCAAGCAGTTCAAGCAATTCATGTACGTTCAGCAATGTTCCGTATTTCATGTCGTTACAAGGCATTGTCAATTGGCTTAATAAATGTCCACACACACACACACACACACACACAGAGTTATTACCTTGTAATACATAACAGCTAAACATATGAAGTTGGTGTCGCATTAAATGAAACGGTATTTAAAACATGGAGAAAATGCACACTTACCTGTTTGGTGATTTTGGTGTCGTTGTGTTCGTCTCGTCAAATGTGATATTATGGCGAGTCCGGTTTTTCTGTTTTATTCAACATGATAAATGGTTAATAAGAAATTATACAACTACTAACTCGTATAACTAATTGATCATTTATATATAACTTAAAGTATAAACATATACTTAAAAATATTATTAACATTTTATTACTTAATTGACTTAATTAACATATAACTTAAATAATTTATAAAACTTAAAAACTTACATAACTTAATAATTTACTTTAAATCATTTTTAAAAACTTTAATAATTTTGAAACTTAATTAAGTTTAAAAATTTAAATCTTAATAATCTTAGTAACTCAATCTTAATTCAAATAACTAACTAACATTAATAACCCAATTAACCAATAACTTTCTAACCCATACCCAATAAGTCAATACCCAATAACCAATAAATTAGCCAATCAAACCCAATACCCAATTAAACTCATTTAAACCCAAAACCCAATAACTTCTCCCCTTCTCTTACCTGGCTTCTTCTTCTTCATCTTCTCTCCTTCTTTCTATGTTTTCGTCCCTTCTTCTTTTTCTTTTGCAGGGGGGGAGGGCACGGTTCAAAGGGGCAGCGGCAGGAGGCCAGGCCGGGTGGCGCGCGGCTGCTGGTGGCATGCACGGGCGGCTTCGGTGGATGGGCGGTGCGCGCGACAGAGCACAGGGCGGCGCGCGCGACAGAGCGTGCACGGGAGGCTCCAGCTGCTGGGCGTGCGGTGTGCGGCAGAGCACATGCGCGCTGGGGGCTGCTGCGGGGTGGTGGCTGAGGGAGAGAGGAGGAGGAAGAATTGAAGGGGGTTTGAATTTGTTGATTTCTGAGTTGAAATTCAGATTTTCTCTTCTCAATTTCAGCTTTGTTTGATTTCAGACCTTCCCAATTTCTGATTTGGATTTGATTTGGGTTTGTATGGAGCTGAATTTTGTTTGAATGTTGTGTTTGGGTTGATTGTTGTTGGGTTTGTTGATTGAGAATGAAAGCAGAAGGGAATGAACAGAGAGAGAGGAGTTGGTGTTGATCCTGCTGTTGTCGTTGTTGTTTGATTTTAAGAACAATGAAATGTGGTTACGACGGATGACGGTGAGTTGGCTGTGGGGTGAGATGTTGGCTCTCACCCAGTTCATATAGCGAGTTAATGGTGTAGGGTTAGGGGTTTGATTAGGGTAGGTGGGTACGGTTGGGGTTATGGTAATTAGTTAGGGATAAGAGTGACTAATTACGATATGGTGCAAGTTTTAAAAGCAGAGGTGGAAAATAACGTACAGACGAAAAATCACTCAGACCACTGAGATATAATACATGCACACAAGAAAACAAACACGCCTTAAAAATACAGGCCGTTACAGATTCCTAGGCTAGTAATAGTGATGTGTGTGTGCTCCAACATTACTCTACCTCAAGGCTACATTCTAATGAGAAAGTAAAGAGAATAAAAAGATATTACATTTGTTTTTGCTTCTCTTCTTTATATTGAATGATCTTGAAGTCTTCTTGAAGCTTCTATCTTCATCTTTGATCACCCAATCAACTTTACGAGCTTTGATTGATCCTTGAATGTCATCCATTGCTATTTCATCTTCATGATAGGCTTAGGCAATGGATTAACTGCAAGTATGGGATTAGTCACAAGCATTTATATTTCCTCATCATCAAAATCAAGTAGTGAGAAGTCAAATACACAACATTCTCCCCCCTTTTGGTGATGACAAACAAACATAAACAAAAAGATAAATAAGCGTGCTTAAGAATACTTACTACCTCTACGTAGATGCCAATCAAGTTAGTCAATTCATATATGGGCATCTAATGATCAATTAAAGCAATAGTATGATATACATGAATGAAATGAATTCAAGTATTTGAATTTAGGATTTTTGAATCCAAATTCACTATATCGTACTCCCCCTGAATCTAAGGCAACTTCAATCTTAGATTCTAATTTAGCTTCTAATTAACACAAAATTATGAGTTTGTTTATTTCTCTCCCCCTATGGCATCATCCAAAAAGTGGGGTAGAGAAACAACAACAATAGTGCTAAATAAAAGTAAAACAATCATGGGAGTATAAAAAATGAGATACATATTCAATGTGATACCAAATGAAAATCGAGAAAACACGAAGGTGTATCACACAAATACGTATCAATATCAATAAAATCCAAAAAGATTTAGTTGACTAGATGAAATGAGGTCCAATATCAACATTCAACATGCAATTCATCTCAAGATTTAAAGAGTATAATTAATAGCTCAAGGAAGAGACAACTTTTCACATAAGAGATCAGTAATGATCCGAAATGTAACAACAAGTATATATATCTGAAGCATGAGTACATGGAGTACAAAAAATAACCAACTCCACATACATGAGTATATCCAATATATAACATCATACATCCAAAAATGTGCTACAAGCACCATCACTAATAGCCAAACACCATACATCAACATACCCAAAAAATCGAAGACACTCTAACCCTACAAAAGTAAGATCCTAGGGTGAGTAGTCTCGGAGCAGCATCAATCCAGCTGGACAACATCAGAGGAACCTGACTCGGAAAAACGCGCAATTGCACGCCTTCCGCTCCCAAGCGTAGGAGCGTCAATGCAATATAAAAATAACCGGCGAGTACCGGGTCGGATCACAGGGACAAGTCGTTCTACGTTCACAAAATTGATCGATAATGAAAAATAAAGTGTTTTACAACAATCTCAATTAACAGTGGATGAGTGGTAAAAGTGTGGTGAAAAACATGAGGAAACTAAAATCATATCCTACGCACTAGGGGTGGAGAGCCGAATCGGCAAGTAACGAGGAGGACTCATGTGGTGTGCATGTGAATGAGGCAGTGGGCACAAGAAATCATCCCCAAATATAACTCAATTGATCTCCCGGCTAAGGGAGCTCAATCGGAAAATACGGCATTTCATCGAACAAGTGGGGTGCAATAAGTAGTGAATGAAACCCATGTGAGTAATAGACAATAAGCGCATTAGAGAGGGTCCGCTAGGATAATCCTCTTCTTGGATTTCCCCTTAGGGTTCCAATAAACAAAGCTAACTCAAGTTTCATACACTAATTTAGAAAATAAAATATGCTAGAGATGAATTTTACAACCCAAGCAACCAACAATCACCAAACACAATTACACAAGAGATATCTAGACATTCATAATGAAAAAGGAGACGTTTTTACTCAAAATCAATCATCCAATTACAATGTAAAACCCTAAATCAAAACACAAGAAGTTGGATAAATTTCACCCAAGTGTCACTCCAAGATGGAAATCCTCCTCTCCAAAATGCTCCTCCAAGCTCCAAGCTTCATCCATGGCCTCCTCCCCTAGCCAAGCCCTTTGGGGAAGAAGAACCCCCAAGAAAAACAGCAAGAAAAACAAAAAAAACGCAGCTCCCCCACCCAAAAACGTCTTCAGCCCAGGAAATAACAGAACACAATTCATTTCAGGCCCCTGCTCTATTTTTCTTCTTCTTTTTTCAATCAAACCCGAAATCCGGGCCCAAAAATAATATCTTTGCAAACCTGGGGCGGGATTAAATTTTCCGCTGTATATTTTTTTCTTCTTTACAGAATTTACAGAAATGCCATTCTAGCTCCAAAAATCTCCAAAAAATAGCTAGAAAATCCTAAAAATTCTGGAAAAATTCCAGAAAATCCAAAAAAATCCCAGGAGTACCTGAAAAATAGGAGAAGTGGAAATTAGTCCATATGATGTGAAAATAAATATAATGACTTATATAACCACATATTGACTTCCAAAAATCATATAAAATAACCTATTGCTCAAATAATTCTCAAAATTTGTCAATATGATCAAAATAATACCAGGAGCATGTGAAAAATAGTAGGAAGCCAATAAGTACGATAAAAACCGTATTTTGTGCCAAGAATGAGAGTAAGCCCTAAAATTGATATGAAATGGAAATATACCCAAAAGAGCACGATTAAGTGTAATCTTTAGCACAAAATGAGGATAGTTAGGGGGTATAAATATACACTTTTTACTCCGAATCACACTCCCCAACTAGCTTTTTGCTAGTCCCTAGCAAAATATGCGATAAATTCGGATTAAATTGAAAAACATGCACCAACTTCACGATGTCATCATGGCATACTCCAAAATGGGATTTCCAAATGATTCCAAAGCCAATATACCCAATGTATGAAAATAAACAACAAATGATACTCCCCTCGATCCAATTCAACGAAAAGTGAAGTAATAAGCACCGTATCACACGTATCGGGAAATATCACGATGTCAAAATTTCCAATTTTCAGGAAAATGGCCAAAACAAAAAAATTCCTCTAAGTTGTGGGAGATGAGATTGCATCACTCATGTGGCGTATTCTTTCATTTTTTTCATTCATTTTTCTTTTCTTTTCCTTTTTTTTGTTTTTTTTGTTTTTGATATTTATGTTTTGCATTCACGCGATAACGCCATAAATGCAAACACCGACACATTTGCATACACGCGATGACGCTATATATGTAAATGGATGGAGTGATATCCTAAATCTCATTTTTGGCGTCCTCCCCAATGTTTCGTGGGGCACCGGCTACTCAATTCGATTAGAAAGAAACATTCACTTATACTAACTTTTTTTTTCATTCCAACATGAATTAGCAACTCATCCACCCACTCCTAAGAGGAAAACAAAGCATGCACAATTGGCCAAATCCAATCCAATTAAAAACTACACCATTCATCCCAACACATGCAATCACTTACACCAAACTTTTCTCAAATTATCTCAAAGAGAGTATCACAACATATGAAATAGTTTCATACATGGCATATTAGCATTCGACTCCAAAATGGAAAAGAAATTAACACATGCCAATCCAACATCAAAAAGTTGATACCAAAATGATAATCCGAAAAAATTGCATGACATGAAAGCATGTAGGGACTAAGCACAAAGCAAATGGCGTATGGGCAAGGAGGCCAAAATATGATATGCAATGAAATTCATGGAATGAGGCGAAACATGGAGGAATCTCAAAAAAAAAAATTTAACACCAAAATCCTAACAAATCTAAAGATTCTAACACTCTCCCCCCAACTTAAAATAAACATTGTCCGCAATGTTGGGAGAGTACTAGATCTTAGCAAAAGATCCTAGAAAAGAGAAAAAAATACGAAAGCAAACATGCAAAAGCAAACTAACTAATTTTTTATTTATTTACACTACTTAAAGGAAAGAATACACCTTAGCAAATGGCGGATCCAAAATTTCCATCGGCGGTGGCAATTGTTCCAACGCTCCTTTCATTTCCTCCGCTAATGCTCCTTGGCCAAACGTGGCGGCGGCCACGTACACAACCCCAAGCATCTCCTCAAAGTGCGTACCTATATAAGAAAGGAGACGGGTTGTGTAAGAAAGAGATGGGGACACATTCCCAAAAAAAGACATCCACACATAATCATCAATATAGATAACGGAATGAAAAGTATGATGAATGTGTGAGAAAACTCTCTGGATGGTTGAATATGATGTGGTTTGAAGCTCATCCTCGCAGCATTCAATATCAATCGGGGGAGGAAGTGCTATCTCCATAGAAACTACTGAAGGAGAAGGAAGCTTGGGATCCATAATAGCATGTGGTATAAACTCATCCTCGCTTGCCTTTTCTTCGGCCTTATCAATACAAGAACAATCCTCCTCGCCCACTTCACTCCCAAGTGTGCGCGCGATCGGCTCCTCTATCTCCACCATGTCAACAACCAATTCTTCAACAACTATTTGACACGACCCAGCAGAAATAGTAGGTGCCAACAAGACAATTTCCTCCACCCGCTCAACCAACTCCTCCATGCCAACACTTGGTTTCTCAACTACTACTTGGCATGGGACACTCAATTCTTCAATTACCGGTGGGGTGAGATCCAAAAGATCTTCTTCATTCGGGGCTTGGTGGACCAAAACTTCATGTCTTGGCTCATTTGGAGTCGCAACCAATATGTGATCTTCCTACTTATAGGACTCCAAATAACGCCAAGCCGCATTCTCATCCATGTCCAAAAAGTGACCGTTGTCCAACAAATCCACAAAATCATGCATCTCCGGAAACAGACCCTCCAAGAAGAACCCAAGAAGACGCACCCTGTCAAATCCATGATGTGGACAACCGTACACCAACTCTGAAAATCGCGTCCAAGCCTGAAAAAATGTCTCACCGATGCGCTGACCAAAGTTCACAATTCTTCCTTGCCATGTTTTGGTCCTGTAAGATGGAAAAAACTTCATACAAAATTTTAGCTTTAGTACAGGCCAAGATGGAATAATATAAGAGATATAAACTTTAAACCAATTTAATGCACTACCATCCAAAGAATAGGGAAAGAATTTAAGATAAAAATTTTCTGCACATGTGTTCCCATCAAAATGAAGCTTGCAAGCACTCTCAAACTTCTTAATATGTAGGTAAGGGCTCTCCGCATCCTTACCGAGGAATCTCGGTAGGGATTTGGTCACCCGCATGTCAAACCCAAGAGAGTTTGAAGTACTTGCCATTTTTGAAAAAAAGCAAAAACAAACAATCAAAAAGACTCAAAAAAGCGTAAAATAAACAAGGATGAATAATAAGTGAAAGATGAAGAATCGAAAAAGACTCACACTAAAAGATAGTAGTATCACACTAAAACTTTCAACATCGATAAAAAAATGCTAATAATAGAAACCGTTGTCCCCGGCAACGGCGCCAATTGGTTGACTCGGAAAAACGCGCAAGTGCACGCCTTCCGCTCCCAAGCGTAGGAGCGTCAATGCAATATAAAAATAACCGACGAGTACCGGGTCGGATCACAGGGACAAGTCGTTCTACGTTCACAAAATTGATCGATAATGAAAAATAAAGTGTTTTACAACAATCTCAATTAACAGTGGATGAGTGGTAAAAGTGTGGTGAAAAACGTGAGGAAACTAAAATCCTATCCTACGCACTAGGGGTGGAGAGCCGAATCGGCAAGTAACGAGGAGGACTCATGTGGTGTGCATGTGAATGAGGCAGTGGGCACAAGAAATCATCCCCAAATATAACTCAATTGATCTCCCGGCTAAGGGAGCTCAATCGGAAAATACGGCATTTCATCGAACAAGTGGGGTGCAATAAGTAGTGAATGAAACCCATGTGAGTAATAGACAATAAGCGCATTAGAGAGGGTCCGCTAGGATAATCCTCTTCTTGGATTTCCCCTTAGGGTTCCAATAAACAAAGCTAACTCAAGTTTCATACACTAATTTAGAAAATAAAATGTGCTAGAGATGAATTTTACAACCCAAGCAACCAACAATCACCAAACACAATTACACAAGAGATATCTAGACATTCATAATGAAAAAGGAGACGTTTTTACTCAAAATCAATCATCCAATTACAATGTAAAACCCTAAATCAAAACACAAGAAGTTGGATAAATTTCACCCAAGTGTCACTCCAAGATGGAAATCCTCCTCCCCAAAATGCTCCTCCAAGCTCCAAGCTTCATCCATGGCCTCCTCCCCTAGCCAAGCCCTTTGGGGAAGAAGAACCCCCAAGAAAAACAGCAAGAAAAACAAAAAAAACGCAGCTCCCCCACCCAAAAACGTCTTCAGCCCAGGAAATAACAGAACACAATTCATTTCAGGCCCCTGCTCTATTTTTCTTCTTCTTTTTTCAATCAAACCCGAAATCCGGGCCCAAAAATAATATCTTTGCAAACCTGGGGTGGGATTAAATTTTCCGCTGTATATTTTTTTCTTCTTTCCAGAATTTACAGAAATGCCATTCTAGCTCCAAAAATCTCCAAAAAATAGCTAGAAAATCCTAAAAATTCTGGAAAAATTCCAGAAAATCCAAAAAAATCCCAGGAGTACCTGAAAAATAGGAGAAGTGGAAATTAGTCCATATGATGTGAAAATAAATATAATGACTTATATAACCACATATTGACTTCCAAAAATCATATAAAATAACCTATTGCTCAAATAATTCTCAAAATTTGTCAATATGATCAAAATAATACCAGGAGCATGTGAAAAATAGTAGGAAGCCAATAAGTACGATAAAAACCGTATTTTGTGCCAAGAATGAGAGTAAGCCCTAAAATTGATATGAAATGAAAATATACCCAAAAGAGCACGATTAAGTGTAATCTTTAGCACAAAATGAGGATAGTTAGGGGGTATAAATATACACTTTTTACTCCGAATCAGAACCCTCAGGAGCTCTCATCTCTACGTGGAAGCCCTGAGTCTCTGGATCAGATGACGATGCAACAATAGCAGATGGATCAACATGAGCAGCCTTAGAAGCAGCAGGCTCATCAGCAGTAGCAGACGGAGTATGGGAGAAGTCAGTAGGAGGAGGCTGGTTGACGTAAGCTGAAGTAGCCTGAGCGTTACCAGAACCAGCAGTAGGATGGGTAGGCTGAGCAGCAGCAGGCTGACGCATGCCTGGAGAGAGGCTGGAATGGCGATGTCGTGATGCAGAAATGACGTATGGAACAGCTCAAACATGACAGACATCTTCTGATCCAAATCAGACACCTTCTTGTCTAACTGGACAAGGAGGGGATCAGAAGCAGGTGGAGTAGATGATGAAGGGATCGATGAAGCATCAGGAGGAATAGACGAAGGGGCTGAGAAACTGACTGCCACTTCTTAGCTGCAGTCAGCAAAGCTGAAGAGGACTTCAACTTCGTAGATGCATCAAGAAGAGGGCCAAGTGGTACAGACTCAAAGGCAGAAAGATCAATCTCAAAATGACGGAAGACATGGGTGAGTATGCAACCGTATGGAATCTGAGAAGTGGTGGAGGTGATCTCAATGTGGTACATCCTATCTAGGATGACACCGGCCTAGTTTACATCTATGCCTGCAAAGATGGCATACATACATTTCAAAATCTTATGAGATGGCTGATTTGCGGACCCATACTTGGGCAGAATATTGGACTTGACCACATGATAGATAGCCCAACCATGAGGGGTAAACATGGAAGATGTGACGCCAGAAGTGAGGATGCAGGAAATCTTACGAAACATGTCCCGAAGGACGGCCTGATCGAGATCTGCTACCTTAGATATGGAAATGTCGACAGGGAGGGATCCTGTGAAAGGAATCCTAAGGATAGTCCCTAGAAGCTTGGGGTTTGGCAGGGAGGATGGATAGAGGTCGGGAAATCACATCCGTAGGAGCTTGCCTACGTCTACACTTGAGGGGCTGAGTATGCTCCATACTCGACCAAGAACACTCAGAATCAGACTTGGATAAGGCTCAGAACTAAGAAGTAGGGGTTGTCTTCTTCATTCAGGGTTTTCGACGGCCTTGGGTAGGGGCTGCCTTGGGGACCCTAACCCTAGGCTCTTTAGGAATCTTAAGGGACTTGCCCTTAGCAGAATATGTCTTGGGTTCCATGGATATGAATTCGAAACTGAAATGATAAGCAACGAAAATAGGGCACGAAATCGAAAGAAGGAAGTCGAAAATTATACCAAAACCACGGCGGAGGAGGAGATTAACTCGACGGAGGGGCTTGAACAGAGGAGGAGGCTAGACGGGGGCTGATCGACGGAGAGGAGAATGATCTGCAGTCGAGTGGAAGGAGGAGGAGTCGAGGATTTTTGAATCGCATGAGAGAGAAAGGGGACACGATTCAACGGTTATAGAAGAATTAGGGAGAAATGTGGGCCGTTGGATCAAAAAGAACGGCTCGGATCGAGGGCTACAAACCGCCAAACTTGACGAACATTTGACTGATGCACATCGTGCAGTCGCCTGTCAAGACCTAATAAGAAAATGGCTCAGAAAGGGGACATGTGACTGTAGAGAAAAACACAGGCGTCTGGATTTGCACAGGCACCTATGAAATGACAAACAGGGACCAGCTGCACAGTAAAATTTTCAAGAAATTTTGAGCAAACTCTCGGAAAAATGTGTGACAATTGGGCAGGCGCCTGAAGACAAAAATACAGTCGCCTGGGAGAAGACCAAGCGCCTGTAAGATGACTATCAGTCGCCAATCATGAATATGAGTTATGAAGGCTAACAACTGGAGATTGGGTAGTCGAATGTAGAGAAAATTCAGTCGACTATCCTGGTTCTGAAATCCAGAATTGAGTTAGAATCAATGATTTGAGACTTCTCACCCTTAGACTTATACTCTAATTATTCTAATAACATAAAATAACCAACATACACATATACAATGATACACATATCAATGGCATCAAGAGAATCATAAAATCATCAAAATCTCTAATAAACCTCATATAAAACTAATGTGAAAAATAGTCATATTCAAAAATGAGATATGGAAATGATGAAATGAGCTCAAAACAAGCTATAATATATGAAAATGAGCTCCTAAATTTCAGATTCACACATAATCCTAATTCTCCACGTAACCTCACAAATGAGTCTTCTTTTAGAGGTTTAGTGAAGATGTCAGTGATTTGTTTTTGGGTTTCAATGTACTCTAAGATGATGTCCTTCTTAGCTACATGATCATTAATGAAATGGTGTTTCACATATATGTGTTTGGTCTGGGAGTGGCGTACCGGATTTTTGGAGAGACATATTACACTTTGGTTATCAACCATGATATGGCAAGTATCACAATTGACACCATAGTCTTTGCGAGTGTGTCTCATCCAAAGAACTTGTGCACATGCAAGACCCGTGGCCATATGTTCCACTTCGGTCGTGGACAATGATACGGAGTTTTGCTTCTTGGAAAACTAAGAGGCAATGGAATTTCCTAGAAAATGGCAAGTGAAGGGTTTTCTGAGTCCTTATGGCAATAAAATCGACGTCCGGCCTAAGTCGGACGGACGACGAGATCAAACAAGCAGCGGAAAAACAGATTTAAAACTATTTTAAATCAAGCCCTAAAAACAACCTAGCCAGAATCTCTACTATCTCGGGGTTGGGTCCGATCAACCCCTAAAGATAGATCTATCAACTTATTTGCAATTATAAACGCATGAATATTTAAACTACATACCTTTCACTTTATTTTCGAAGAATACAAAGCGTCGTTATCAGCAATATTTCTTTGGCCCCATGACGCTTCTCCCAAACCGAATCGCATCTCGAGCCGCACCTCGTCCCGAGTCGAACCGCTTACCAAACCACACCGCATCCCGAGGCAAGCAATACCCTTGTCGCCAAGCCAAGCACACGCCGAAGAAAGTTTCACCTTGAGTGGATCCTCTGTCAAGACTTTGGATCCGATCCAAACTCCTTTGTAGCCTTGCTAAAGCCCGATCAGGAGCAAGTAAGAATTTAGGGAGAAAGAGAGAATATTTACTTTAAACTCAGATCCGGGCTTGCTCATGTTTAATGGAGCTACTCAGATCTGGAGCTTGGATAAGTTTTAAGGAGGGGAGTAGGCCCCTATTTATATAGGCGGCTAACCCCTCCTCTCCTCAATTTCCGATGTGGGACTAATCTTTTGGAGAAGAAAAATCAAATTTAGTTTGCCTTATATGAAGGCCAAACTTTGACTAATTTTCTCTCCCTCACCGTTGAGCTCCGAGAACAATGTCACACATCGTTGCGAAGAGGATTGAACGGTGAACGCGTAGGAAAAACCGGCGCTCCATTCCGAGTCTCTAAAATCAGCCCAAAACATTTTTTTTGCAAAAACGCAGCCACCATACAAAAAAATCCCATCAGTTCAGAAACATAGGCTGTGTGGCCTATAGCGTGGGCCCCACTGGCGCACATTCAGCACGCGCCAAGCAGGCACGTGCAAAGCACGCGGTCAGGGCCCCACCCGCATGAAGCTGGGCGGCCCACGGGTCGGGCGCCTGCGGGTGCGGGCACCAACCCGCAATGCCTTTATTGGGCTTATTGGGCTGTTTTGGCTCTAACTTTCGGGTTTGGAGTCCGTTTTGGATGCCGGTTGAATCTGTGTTTAGATCAGAACGATCCCGTCATCCAGGCAACCCTTTCCATGCATTTATTATATTAAATATACACGTAAAAATTTTACGACACATTTATTTTCATTTGCATCATATGCAAAATTCCCACATCTAATATTAAAATCCATTTGCATCATATACAAATGAACTGAGGGCACACATCCCTCAAAAGCAAGTGCCACTAGTACTTTTTCTGTCGGATTTGCATCCAGCAAAATCAGCATCACTATGTGAGACTAGCTCATATGTGCTAGATTTAGGGTAAAAACCCATAATCTAGTGTTTGATTGAGGTAACGAAAAAATCGTTTAACCGCAATCAAGTGTGATTCCTTAGGTCTAGCTTGATATCTAGCACAAAGACATACTAAAAACATGATATCGGGCCTACTTGTAGTTAAATAAAGTAGACTACCTATCATTCCTCGATATAGACGAATGTCTACATCTTTCCCATTTTCGTCTTTGTGATGATGAGTGGTTGTACTCATGGGAGTCCTTTTGCTTGAAGACAATTACATCCCGAATCGATTGATAAGCTTCCAGGTGTACTTGGATTGATTTATAAAAATCACATCCTTCATTTGCCGAATTTGAAGACGTAGAAAGTACTTGAGCTCACCCATGTGGCTCTTCTCAAATTCATCCTTCATAGATTTAGAAAATTCTTGGCAAAGATCATAGTGAGTATATCCAAATATGATATCATCTACATAAATTTGAATAAGGATGATGTCATTTTCATAATATTTAGTGAACAACGTAGAATCAACTTCACCCATTTTAAAACCTAAATAAAAAAGAAAGGTTTTAAGTCGATCATACCAAGCTCTAGGAGCTTGTCTCAACCCATATAAAGCTTTCCTAAGTTTGAAAACATGGGTTGGAAATTTTTCATGAATGAAACCAGTGGGTTGAGAAACATAAACTTCTTCACTTAGAAAACCATTTAAAATGCACTTTTTACATCCATTTGATAAATTTTAAAATTCTTATGGGATGCAAACGATAAAAGCAACCTAATAGCTTCTAATCTAGCTACGGGGGCAAAGGATTCTTCAAAATCAATACATTCTTCTTGCTGGTAGCCTTGAGCTACTAATCTTGCTTTGTTCCTTGTGATGACTTCATTTTCATCTGTCTTGCTCTTGAATATCCATTTGGCCCTAATGACTTGGTGACCACTTGGAAGAGGGACGAGCTCCCAAAATTCATTCCTTTCAAATTGCATGCACTCCTCTTCCATTGCAATGATCCACGAGCTATCTTCACATGCTTCTTGGATGTTCTTTGGCTTAATAGTAGAGACAAAGGTGCAATGAGTGAACTATTCAATCCTGGACCTTGTCGAACACCCACACCAATATCTCCAATTATTTGGCCATGGGGGTGGTCACGAACGGTCGGATAAGTTTTGGGAATGCCTGGATCACTTGGAACAATCTCAACAATTTCATTAGTAATGTTAGTCTCAATAACATTATTAATTTTTACATTACTAATAGAATCACATAAAACATCTACACCATCATCATCAACATGAGGAACATCAAAATCTTCATGAAATGAAACGTGAAGTGATTCATCAATCGTTGAAGCGGTTTTGTTGTATATCCGATATGCTTTGCTACGTGCGGAATATCAAACAAAAATTCCTTCAACGGATCTTGGCTCAAATTTGTCTAAATTACCAAATGTATTCTTTATAAAACATTTTGAAACAAAAACTCGAAAATACTTAGCTTGAGAATTTTTACCATAAAATAGTTCAAACCAAGTTTTGTTCATTCGGGGCCTCACTAGGATCCTATTAAGTACATAACATGTCGTGTGCACCGCTTCCGCCCAAAATTGAAGTCCACGATGACTATCATGGATCATGGTGCGTGTACACTCAATAAGAGTCTTATTCTTTCTCTTAACAACAAAATTTTGTGGTGGTGCTCGAGGGAATAAAAAATTGTGAGTAATCCCGTTGTCATTACAAAACTTAGAGAAAAGTGCATTCTCAAATTTTCCTCCATGATCACTACGAATATGATAATGGTGGTTCCTATGAGGTTTTGAACTTTCTTTGCAAATTTGGTAAACTCATCAAAGACTTCATTTTATTAGTTAAAAATGGTACCCATGTAAATCTAGGAAAATCATCTACAAGACTAATCCATAATGAGCATTTCCTAAAGATGCTACTCTAGTAGGCCCAAATAAATCTAAAGAAGTAATTCTAGGGGCCTCTTAGAAGTTATGCCATCTTTAAGTTTAAATGAAGATTTACAAAGTTTACATCGTTAACATGAATCATAAAAGCTTTTCTTATTAAAATATATTTTCGGAAAGCCTTTAACTAAATCATGTTTAGCTAATTTATATAGATGTTTAAAGTGAACATGCCCAAAATGGGGATGCCATAATAATTGTTCATTAGAATGAGCAACTAGGCAATGTTCAAATGATTTAGGCATATTTAAAATATAAATATTTTTTTGCCTAATGCCGAAAAATAAAACATGTGAATCATTATCAATTTGGATAGGTTACCGACTTTGCCTACTCCGACAATGGTTCCCTTTTGATCGCCTCCAAAGGTGACTGTTGCACCGTCCTTAATGTGGATCACTTTAGAGAGCAAGGAGGGATCTCCCGTCATATATTTGGAGCAACCACTATCGAGTATCCATCCTTTCTTTTTAGAGCTAATATTTCTTTTATTGCTCTTTTTCTTGTTCTTGGGTACCTACATAGTATATACTATAACCTCATGGTACCCAAGCTTGTTGGGTCCAAGGGGATTGGCCTGTTGGAAACCAAGTCCAAGTGGACTTTGGCTTCCCAACATAATTACCACTATTTATCACCTCACTAAAATAAGAATTTACATAAGCATTCCTATCATTTGTGCTAGTGTTCTTGGGACCCAAAATAGTGTATGATTTGGGAGTCCTCTTCCTAGTTGCATGCACATTAGGTTGCGGTTTACGTGGTGCATGATGCTTAGCAACATGTGGTCTAACATATGAAGGTAGAGAAGGATATGCATACAACATATAAGGATTATATGCAAAATGAAGAGCATGCATATGTTGTGGTCATATTGTCACGCCCCACTTTCCTAATATGGAAGGCGAGACGTGAGGAGGTCCGCTCAGACGTGAAGCTGTGAAGCTACAGTCTGATAAGCGTCTGTAAAAATTTCGAAAGGAAGCAGGTCCTTGCATTGCGACGAAACAACAACAATAATAAAGTAGATAAAAGAAACATCCACCAGACATCCAACAAAATATCCCAACATCACAGAGAGAGTCACCAAGTACAAAGTCTGAACAAAGGCCTAAAGCATGGCCAAACAAAACAAAGAGATGGGTGCTACGCACCGAAACCTAACAGCAACTAAGAAAAGGTAACAACTAATGGGAAACTCCAAACGAGTCTAGGACTGGTCACCCGTGTCCTCGAACTCAGTCCTGCAGGGACCTCAAACTCAGCGTCAACGAACTGCTCATCCTCTACTACCTGCTCGGTCTCAAAGCCTGACATGTGACACCCAAAGAGGAAAGGGCATATGTCAGCAAAAGTCTCCCAAGGGAAGCGGAGAACTTTTGTGCAAGGATATAATAAACTGAAACAACTAACAGTTCTAATATAATGAGGTGATATGACATTTTAAGGATGCAGCAATTTTAATATGACATGAAGCATGCAATACAAGTAACAAAAACACGAAACATTATCCATTCATTTTATGCACAAGGTTTACGCCTTACAGCTGAAGTGGCTGTACGGGCACACTTCTACGCTGAGTGGTCGCTTAACCCTACCCCTCCACGTGTATCGAACGTTGGATTCCCAACAACATTGTGCTCGCTTCTGGATCACGAGCCAGGAAGTGTTTTTCAATATGGCATAAGGTTGTGCCCGCAAAAGCAGGTGCCTAGCTTCAATAGCAATAACATTTGTAGTGTGTGCTACTCAATCACGAAGAACACATGATGCATGACATGACATAGGATGAGCAGTTAAAGTGTGTACTGTTAATTGAAAATTAAACATGACATGGCAGCATGAATGAAAGCCGGTAAAGTGTCGGATCTAGTTTCGTTGTCAAACTAGATCAAATAGGGCGTCTAGGCAGCTATCATTTTACTGCCTAGTCTCTTTTACGCTAACAAACAAATTGGCCTAAAAATGTGGCCTAAAACATTTACGGGCAAGTATCACTTGCCTGTTTCTGGTGATATCGGTTGTCGTGGGTTCGCCTCGACGAGCGTTACGCTATAGAACGACTGGTTCTCTATTTTGGTTAAACAAGTTAACGAATTAGGTCCATTGCAAGATAAGCACAAAATTAAGTTAATCCATAACTTAGGTTCGTCCGATTTTATTGGGGTCCCAGGCTAGGGTGGTGTTTATATTGTATTAAACTAACCTGATACACCTCATTTTATTCAAATATTACTAACCTAACATTATTTAAACAATTAATAACACGCTGAATTAATCTAACTAGCTGAAATTTAAATCCATCACTAACAACCTATTAATACACATCTTAGCTTAAGCTAATGGTATGGTTAACATCTTATTTAAGGTATCTACTTAACAAATAATAACACTATCTCTCTCTCTATAACTTTTTCTTTATTCATTTAACATGTTTAAAAAAATATTACCTATCAAACTTTATTCCATGGGTTGTCTCCTTTATTACCTATCAAATATCATTATCCTTCTAACACTTTCTTTCATTCCTTTAAGGCTAATAAAGCTAATAGAGCCTGTCACCTATTCTTTTCTCTGTTCCTATCCTTGCTCAAGGCAGTCACTCTACTCAACGTTTGTTTTTATTCATTCAACCTCTGTCACACTCTTCTTCTATTAATGAAGCCGAGGCTGTCACATACAACCCCCTCTTTCTTTATTCACTCACCCTCATCTTTTAAGCCACTGTCTTCCTCTCTTCTCCTTTCTGTTCTTTAGTTTCTATTTTTTTTTGTTCAACGTTGCAGGCAACAATCGAATTAAGGGGAATCTTGCAAATCAATGGGGGATGTGCCTCTCACCTTCACGCGGAGAGAGAGGAAGAGGGCCGGCGGATTTCTGGGCGGCGACGGCGCTTCCGGCCAGGCGGTGGCCTTGCTCAGGCGACAGGGTGCAGCGGCTTCAGTTGCGACGGTGGCCGGCTCTGGTGACGTGTGGGCGACGCGCGCTGGCGTTTCCGGCGGCGTACGGGCGGCGCGTAGGTGAAGGGGCGGCGCAGCGAGGGGCGAGGGGGTGGTCGGCCTTGGGAAGGTGTAGGAAGAGGAAGGAGTTTGTATGATCTGAAGTTGTTTGAGATGGGTTTGATTTTGGGTATGATCTGAAGAAGAAGAGGAAAAGAATAAGGGTTTGATTTCTGAATTTTGAATCTGAAATTCTTTGTTGGATCTGAGATTTGGGTTATCAGATCTTAAATTGGTTCTCCATTTGATTTTTGGATCTGCTATTTGGTTTGATGGATTTGGTTTGCTGTAGTCTTGTATTTGTAATCTGGAAGTTTGGTTTTTTTTATGGATGATTTGTTTGCAAGGTTTGGGGAAGGAATGGTTTCTTGGTTTGAGAAATCTGATGTAGGATTTTGGGTTGATGAAAAAAAACAGATTTTGGGAATGATTTAGGGATGATTTGTTTCTGGTTTGTGAAATGATTTTGTAGGGTTCGTTCATCAGGGAGAGGCCGTTGGCTTTAGAAGATGAGCAGGGAGACACCCCCTTTCATTTCGTCAAAACAGCATTAAATCGATTAGGATAGAAGTTATTACTATCTTTAGACTAATGAGGGAAAGAGAGACGTATAGCTTTGTTTAAACAAAAAAAAGAAAGCCTAATTTGACTAACTGAAGATTTATTTGGCAACGTGTGTTTTGTCGTTTTAGGTAGGGTTAAAGTAAAAACGTAATTAAGTAGATTTAATTAATCATCATTCAAAAGAAAAGTAATTAGTGAAATTAATTAAAGTAATTAAGATTTTGTAATTAGTAAATTTTAATTAGCAGAATAATTAAGTTAAATTATTTTAGTTAAAAATTGATGGTAAATATTGACGACACGGTAAAACGAAAATAGTGACGCGCCCGTGTCGATACGTACGGACGAAAAGTTAACTATATAACAGAAGTAAAATACTGGCACACACAATCGAAAACTCGCCTAAAAATACTGGACGTTACATTCTACCCACCTTAGGAAAAATTCCATCCTCGGAATTCTCATCAACTAAGGAGTAGAAAACAAATATGGATAACGCTCTCGTATCTCATCTTACCGCTACCAGGTAGACTCTCCTGGCGAGTCGCGACGCCACATCAATATGACTAAATCAACAGTCCTATTCCTGAACACTTTCTGACGTCGATCTAGGATCTCCACTGGTTCTTGTTCGTACGTCAGATCTGGTCGAACTGTAATCTCTAAGTAGTTCACAGTATGAATAGAATAAGGCGAACTGTGAGCCTCATTCATCAACTCCTCTCTTATATCTCCGGCAGGCACGCAGACCCTACTACCATATCTCAAAGATCCATCCGCGTGAATCAGAAAATCTGTCTGAAGTCCTGCTTCAACCTGCTCTCTGATCTTCTTCAATTTAGCATCTCCCGCTTGAGCAGTCTTGATTCGATCCACGATCGTCGATTGAATCTGCATGTTCATCAATGACGATGTGACTCCTGGTAGTACAGCTTCAACATTCATCCTTCGTAGATCCTGCTGCAATCTCCACTGAGCCGTGAGAATCATCACTTCGGGCAGTCGACTCAAGGCATCCGGTACGACATTCACCTTCCCTGGATGATACTGAAAATCGATGTCGTAATCTGCCATCAATTCCAACCATCTACGATGTCTCATATTCAGCTCCTTCTGGGTGAATATATATTTCAAACTTTTGTGATCAGTGAAGATTTTCACTTTCTCATTCAGTAAGAAATGTCGCCAGATCTTCAGTGCAAAGATGACAGCGGCTAACTCCAAGTCGTGGGTCGGATAATTCTTCTCATGGACCTTCAATTGTCGTGAAGCATATGCAACCACATGATTGTGCTGGTGCAGAACGCATCCAAGTCCCTTGCCTGATGCGTCGCAGAAAATCACGAAGCCTCCGCCTCTATCCGGAATAGCTAAGACTGGTGCAGTAGTCAGTCTCTCCTTCAAAGTAGAAAAATCTTGCTCACAAGAGTCTGACCAACTGACGTGCGTTTATATTTCATAAATTTATGCACGTTTTCTTCCATGTTTCTCCGTATTTTACCGCCGTCTTTTATTCGTTTTCTCGTGTTTTCTTGTGTTTTCTTGTTTTCTTTCTCTTTTCCGTGTTTTCCGTGTTTTTCAGGAGTTTGCTGGCATTTGGGGCGTAAAACGATGATATCATGTGTCCCCAGAGCAACGGGAGGAGTCACGCGTGATCCAGGGGGTCAAACGACGAAGATTACATCTTTCAGCCCCTCACCCGGTCGGTTGGTCATCTCCAACCGATCAGGTGATGCACGCGTGCACCACCCGGACGCAGCTTGGAGCTCACGAGAAGTCACCCGGTCGGTTCAGCGACCGGGTCAGAAGCTTAATGTCTCTGGAATTCGGAGCTGATTGCCAACCGATCGGGTGACCTTCACCCGATCGGTTCACCTGTAGCTGAATTTCAACAGCCAAGACTCGAAGCTCCAACCGGTCTCCTCACTCGGTCCGCACCAAGATCCAACTGGTCGGCACCAAGATCCAACCGACCGCACCAAGTTCCAACCGACCGGTTCATACTGACCGGGTGAAACCCCCGCATTGCGCTGTGATTTTGTGAAGCGGCTCACCCGACCGGTTGACTTGTCAACCGATCGGGTGATGTCGTTTTCTATAAATAGAACCCTAGGTTTCCCAGATTCGGGAGTTGGTTATTTTTTACTGTTTTCTTCATTTTGTGACGGCTGTAATTTCCCAGTTTTTGTAAGTTTTCGGATCTTTGTAAAACTTTAGTATTATCTTAATTGCTTTACTACCTTTGCATTCCTATTGTCTGATTATGATTTTGACGGTCCATTTTCATTTAGATCGCTTTTTAATGAATATTTGTGAGTAGTTCCCTAATCCGGGATTTTGGCGGAAACCCCTTCGGGGGCTCTTCTCGATGCGTCCATATGGTTAGGAAATCGATAGGGATTAGGAATCTAACGGTTACGCTGGGTGTTTTATTGTCATCGGTGGGAAAAATACCGCCTTTGACCGTTGGGCCAAGGGGGAATAAACTTGGCGGTTGACTCCCTAGCCATAGCTCACGCCCTTAGCGTAGACGTCGAATCCTAGCGCGCGGGAGCGGCAGGATGAGACGTTGGGAGTTATCGTTGCGAGCTTAGTGCTCCCGGAGTCGATCAGTGTTAATGGACACGAGAGTGCCCACTGATCGAACCCGGGAAGTCCTGCGTATCATCCTGGGCACCGACCGGAATATCGGGCCCATGGGATGCCGGTACCACTTTTAGAGGCAACGTCTCATCATTAGACCCTAATTCCGATCGCCATCCTACCCGTAGGCTGTATCGGTGAGAGTTGCTCGTTGGGGCGGAAACCAAAGTCCCGGGTTTTATTTTCATATTGTCTATACCTTGCATTCTTTTACCGTGACAACCATCATTCGATCCGGGCTAGCTCGCCCATGGGGTGATTTTGGTCCTCTTTGACACAAGCACATCCTCGCCTCCCTGTGTTCGACCCCCAAGCCACACTACAACACCGTGCGCTTGCGGTTACAAATATCTAAACCTCCACCGGGTCCCCCGGCCATTTGCGGCTCGCAAACCGGGGGCACGTCAAGTTTATGGCGCCGTTGCCGGGGAGGCAACGTGCTTGTTATTATAGGATCTCATGAACCCTAGTGTCTAGCTCTTATCCCTACCTCGTGATAATTTTCGCATTCTTCTTTTTCCTTTTTATTTTCTTATTTTTATTTTTATTTTTATTTCTTATCTTATCTGTTTCTTTCCCACTTGTCGCTTCACGGGTGTTTGTTGTTTTTCATGCGCAGGAGTTCAAGAAGTCTCGACGACTTGATCCACGTTGATCCAGAGATAAACGCCACCCTTAGGCATTTGGCCGCCGAGAAACGAAGAAGAGAGGATCCTGAAGCCATGGGGAAGAACACCCTGCCTCACAAGTCCCTGTTGGAGTACTCGATGCCTTCCATCGAGTCCACCTCCGCCATCCGTCCTCTAGCTATTACGGCCCAAAGCTTCGAGCTTAAGCCTTCTTTGGTGACGTGGATCCAGCAGGATCAGTTTTCGGGTGCACCCATGGAGAGCCCGATCGAGCATCTAGACTCCTTCTTAGAGAAATGTGACACCTTCCGGATTAACGGTGTCACAACTGAGGCGATCCGACTGAAGCTGTTCCCCTTCTCCTTGCGAGATAAGGCCAAGCTGTGGCTTAGGGGGAAGGACCCGAATACATTCAACACCTGGGAGAAGCTCTCCAATGCTTTCCTGACAAAGTTCTTTCCCCCGGGGAAGACCATATAGCTGAGGAGTGAGATCTCCTCCTTCTCCCAGGCCAGCCACGAGTCCTTGCATGAAGCTTGGACGAGATACAAGGAGATGCAGAGAAGATGTCCCCACCATGAGCTCCCCAAGTGGCAGATCATAAATCTGTTTTATAATGGGTTGAGGGACGATTTAAAATCTTCCATGGACGCCGCAGCTGGAGGGTCCTTCATGTCAAGAAGCGAAGAAGATGTCGGGCAAATTTTGGAAAATATGACATCCAACAATGAACGATGGTGTGACGAAAGAGCCACACCAAGGTCTGGGGGCATCCATAGAGTGGAAGACGTCGACAAATTGTCAAGCAAGTTTGACTTACTGTCAACCCAGATCTCCGCATTGATGGTAGGCACCGGTAGCGCCGGTACACAACAGATTGCTGCGGTAGAATCCGAAGTTTTTGGAGAGTTCGACGGTGGTGACATCTCACCACCATTGGATCAGGCGAGCGCATTGTTCTACAATCCTACGGGGAATGCGCCATTTCCACCACGAACCAACTCAAATCCAGCCTACTCTCCAAACAACCGGAATCATCCGAACCTTAGTTACCGGGCGCCTTACCAACAGCCGGCTCAGCAACAACAGCAGACTTATCAGCCGGCTAGGCCCCAGCAGCAGTTCCAGCAACAGCAATTTCAGCAGCAACAACCACCACCACAGTATCAACAATATGCCCCTAGGAATCAGCAGCCCACCCAGCAGCAATACGGCCAGCATAGGGCCATTTCTCCGGTTGAGTCCCTCTTGACTCAATACATAGCCAACCAGGAGAAGATCAATCTGAAGCTGGAGATGGGACAAAGAGTGCTCACTGATCAGGTAACCCAACTGGGGTTGCAAGTGGCGAACCTGCAAAGACCACAGAATTTATTACCGCCACAGCCTGAGGTGAACCCTAGGGGGTAAATCGGACCTTGGCGCTTACACATGAGCATGAGAACGTGTCCGCCATAGTCTTGAGGAGCGGGACACAAATTCCTACTAGAGTGCCACCCAAAGAACCGGAAGCACCACTGGCCGTTGAGCGGCCAATTGAAAAGGCTAATGACGACGGTACCCCCGTCGCCAAAGATTGTGGCTCCGGAGGGACCCCCCGAAGAAGAGAAGAAGAAGAAAGAAGAAGGGAATTTGAGGGTATTCAAGCCCGTTGTGCCCTTTCCGCAACGTTTGGCCCAAGAAAAAATCGACGAGAAGTATGGCAAATTTTTTGCCATGGTCAAAGATTTGAGCCTTCAAATCCCCTTCCTAGAAGTTATTGAAACGATCCCCTCCTATGCAAAATTCTTGAAAGACTTGGTGACACGGGGATCTAGAATAGAGAAGGTCGTGTTAACGGCGGAGTGTAGCGCCCTCATTCAGCGCGCAAATCCTCCCAAGCTCAAGGACCCAGGAAGTTTCTCCATCCCGTGCTCTATTGGGGAAGTGCAAATCTAGAGGGCGCTCGTCGATCTAGGGGCGAGCGTCAGCTTAATGCCCCTATCGTTGTACAAGAGAATAGGGATGGGAGACTTAGAGCCCACCGGCATGACATTACAACTTGCTGACCGTTCGGTCAAGTATCCGGTGGGAGTAGTGGACGACCTCCCCGTCGATGTGAAAGGAGTGCATGTACCGGTCGATTTTGTGGTGATGGACATGCCGGAAGACAAGCATACCCCAATTATTCTTGGACGACTCTTTATGGCAACCGCCGGAGTTTTAATAGACGTAAAGAATGGGAAGCTTTCCCTGAATGTGGGCCAAGAAAGAGTCAAATTTGACTTAGGCTTGTCTATGAAGCATCCAAACCCCCCGGACGATCCTAGTATCAGTATGCTGGAGAACGAAGAAGATAGAGCTGTTGAAACGAGTGCCTGGGAAGTGCTCTCGAGGAATTCCCCCGATAGCTTAGGTGGACCTTGGAGAGCAAGTTAGCTCCCCAAAGATTGAAGTTGCTAATGAGGCGGTCGCGCGACATGTGATCCCTCCCGGATTTCCTAAGTCTCCTCCTACGAGGAGAAAAGGGAAAGAACCAATGGACCTCACCGGTGACGAGGTCCGGATCCTGAAAAAGATGGCGGTAGACGCCAATTTGAGGGAGAAGCCCCCGGATCCTGTCAACAAAGGGAGGGTAGTCGAGCAAATCTTTTTACAGCCACCGACTACACCAATAGTCACAACCTCTGGAGCTGAAGAGATGCCGGATTTTGGGTATCACCCGTATCGCCCACCATGAACATCATCGACGGGCGTCGAGCTAAACGACGTTAAACAAAAGCGCTTCATGGGAGGCAACCCATGTTCTAAACTTTTACTTCGCTTTTTAGGATTTTTTTCTTAACTTTATTTTCTCTATTTTTATAAATAAATCCAGCCGAAACAACTTCCGTGAAGGAACTTAGGCGATTTTTGGGTTTTTGCAGAAAACAAGCCCTCAACCGATCGGGTGAGCTATCACCCGATCGGTTGGGATGTATCAGCTTACGGCCGTGTCTGTCGCCAAATGAACCGACCGGGTGAAGAAAGAAGAGGCCGGGTGACCTGGGGGAAACTCTCGGAAAAATCTCAGAATTCATCAACCGACCAGGTGACAATATGCGAGACCGGTTGAGGGACCGGGTGAAAAACTCTGAGTTCTCGGGAAAATGTGTGGAGCGGCGAACCGATCGGTTGAGTTCTCAACCGATCGGGTCGCCTGTAGCGTTTTTTCAGCATCAATTTTCGACCTAAGGTCAACCGATCGGGTGAAAACTCACCCGACCGGGTCGACTTAAATCCCTATATATAGCCGTCACCGCCCGTTCGTTCCACCCTCGCCATTTTCGAATCCCCAACCGATGTTTCACCTCCTCCTCTTGCGCCTGACCTCGTTCTTCTCCAAAATCAACCTCAATCTACCTCCCCCCATCTCCCTATCCATCCCACCATCGATTTCTCTCCATTCTCCTCGATTCCACCCGCACACAAAACCCTAACTTTCACCCATTCTCCCCAATTTCAAAACTTGCCGAAGAAATTGTCGCGGCTTCACAACGTGCTCCTATCGAGTAGCATCGGGGCGTCTACGAGCAACGATCTTCATCTCATCTGGGTAAACTCGCTCCTTAGCTCAATTTTAATTTTGCCCGAAATATTCCATTTGCTCGTTGGTCGTGTTTGTGTTTATTCATTGTATTTTCCATACTCACGCACACACACGACTCCCGCACAATGCCTCCCCGCCGTGTTAAGCCCACCGACGCCAGCTCTTCCAACCCTAGGCCCACCCGTCGAACTCGTCGCACACAACCACCCGCTCAACCCACCACCTCCAATCCATCTACCACCCCACGCACCGCTCCCCCGCCTTACGTTGACGATCCCGAATACGGGATGCAATTCCAAGACGATGACGAGGCCGACCAATTCACGGCCATGATCATCTTAGCTGGACAGAGCGGCCGGCTAACCCAGGAGTCCGTCGACCGAGACCTCCCCTTCCTTCAAAGCTTCTTCCGCCACGTCCGTGAAGACCCACCCGATGCCTCCGAGCTCCATATTCCACCCCCCACGACTCTTGGTCCCCAGCACAGGCCCCCATCACCACCCCTAGAGGGTGGTGCCCCCACTTGATTTTTCCCATCTCGCTTTTCCCCCTATATTTGTGCACATCTGTCTTTGCAGGGCCCTGCTTTGTCTCCGTCAGGGGGAGGATCCATTCACGTGTCGCATCACCTCCTTTTTATTTCTATTTCTTTTCTCTTTGTTTTTTGTGACCCCCCCTTGCATATTTCTGCACTTTCACGTTCATATTTCATTGCTAGCATTGTCATGTCTAGCTTGGGGGATGTCTGTTTTACTGTGTTGTCGTGTTTTATTTTCTTTGTGTGTGTGTGTGTGCTTGTTTTCCTTTTTGTCGTGTCGTGTTGTGTGTTTTTTTGTCGTGTCGTGTCATGTCGTCTAGTTTGTTCAATTTCCTTCTTTCTTTTTTGTTTTTCGTGTCGTGTGTTTTGATTTTCAATTTTCTTTATTTTTAGTTTCGTATCTGTGTTTTTCATTTCTTTTTGTGTCGGTGCGTATTCCCCCCATTTTCATTGCCCTCCCGTACTCACTCTTATTGCATTGAGGGCAATGCAAGCTTCAGCTTGGGGGAGTCACACTTTGTGCGCCATTTGAGTCTTTCTTTTTCGTTTTTGTGCTGTTTTCATCGTGTTTTAATTTTTCTTTTCTTATTTTTATCTCTTTCTCCTAGAGATGAACCCTATGATGAATTACCACAAAATCACACACACCTAGCATGGCATCGATAATCACACTCACTAAACCTAGGATATCGAGTCCCCTGCATTTCACGCATCGTGGGTCCACTTAGCTTTTTGTGAGTCGTGTGTCGTGCCTAGCCGTGTGGTGTACTTCTACTTTGTGATTCACTTTATATACCTGTCCAGGAATGACCCCTAGATTATCATGTTTCGATATGAATATGCGGTACTTATTTCTACTGTCTGCTTCTTCTGCATGCTATATATATCGTACGCTTCATTTCGCATGTGTCGGGATTCCACAATTAAGGACTAGGATAACCTATTTAGCCCATGCTCTAATTAGCGAGTAGAGTTTCCTCTGCCCTAGTGTTTAGATTCCGATTTCTTTTTTTGTTTTACTTGGTGCAAATCCCCTCGTCGTGTACCTTTCTCCAACTTGGGAGAGTACACAGCCAAAAACCCAAAAATCCAAAAAAAAGGGAGAAAAGAAAAGAAAAACCCAAAAAGAAAGAGAAAAATTTTGTATAGCCAAAAAGCCAAAAAAAATACAAGTGCCAAAAACCAAAAAAATTCCCGTGTAAATATTTTCCTACTTTCCGAGAATAAAGGGAAGGCGAGAATTTGCACCGGGTGATCTACTCCACATCATCTCAACCCCCATCGTTTTCGAAAACACTTGGCTTAGGAACTTTTAGCTATTATCTAGGCTTTAGTGCGGTGATTTCCAAAACCCTAGTTGTGGAGTCCCCGATGCATGATACACTTCTATTCTTATACTCTTCTCATGCATGCTTGAGCTAATATTCACCGCAATTTCAAATTCAAATCGATATTTGGGTCATTTCCGGGATTTGTGTATATCGAGCTTTATTGCACATCGTAGATAGTGACACCGACTGCTAGCGCACGACCACACTCACTCACGCTTCACCGCGTGGGCCCACCGCACTTGTCTGGACTCGTACACCTTGGTTTAGTGATGTGATTTGGCGTTTGCTTGCTTGGTGTGTCGTTTTTGATTTTTTTGGCCCTAACGGGCGATCTAGGATATAGAGTTTTCTTTTTCTCTCTTTCTCTCTATTTTTCTCCTCCGAGCTCCTACTCTCACTCGTTTTCCTCGAGGACGAGGAAGAGTTCAGCTTGGGGGATTTTGACGTGCGTTTATATTTCATACATTTACGCACGTTTTCTTCCGTGTTTCTCCGTATTTTACCGCCGTCTTTTATTCGTTTTCTCGTGTTTTCTCGTGTTTTCTTGTTTTCTTTATCTTTCCGTGTTTTCCGTGTTTTGCAGGAGTTTGCTGGTATTTGGGGCGTAAAATGATGATATCATGTGTCCCCGGAGCAACGGGAGGAGTCACGCGTGATCCAGGGGGTCAAACGACGAAGATTGCATCTTTCAGCCCCTCACCCGGTCGGTTGGTCATCTCCAACCGATCGGGTGATGCACGCGTGCACCACCCAGACGCAGCTTGGAGCTCACGAGAAGTCACCCGGTCGGTTCAGCGACTGGGTCAGAAGCTCAATGTCTCTAGAATTCGGAGCTGATTGCCAACCGATCGGGTGACCTTCACCCGATCGGTTCACCTGTAGCTGAATTTCAACAGCCAAGACTCGAAGCTCCAACTGGTCTCCTCACCCGGTCCGCACCAAGATCCAACCGGTCGGCACCAAGATCCAACCGACCGCACCAAGTTCCAACCGACCGGTTCATACTGACCGGGTGAAACCCCCGCATTGCGCTGTGATTTTGTGAAGCGGCTCACCCGACCGGTTGACTTGTCAACCGATCGGGTGATGTCGTTTTCTATAAATAGAACCCTAGGTTTCCCAGATTCGGGAGTTGGTTATTTTTTACTGTTTTCTTCATTTTGTGACGGCTGTAATTTCCCAGTTTTTGTAAGTTTTCGGATCTTTGTAAAAATTTAGTATTATCTTAATTGCTTTACTATCTTTGCATTCATATTGTCTGATTATGATTTTAACGGTCCATTTTCATTTAGATCGCTTTTTAATGAATATTTGTGAGTAGTTCCCTAATCCGGGATTTTGGCGGAAAGCCCTTCGGGGGCTCTTCCCGATGCGTCCATAGGGTTAGGAAATCAATAGTGATTAGGAATCTAACAGGTACGCGGGGTGTTTTATTGTCATCGGCGGGAAAAGACCGCCTTTGACCGTTGGGCCAAGGGGGAATAAACTTGGCGGTTGACTCCCTAGCCATAGCTCACGCCCTTAGCGTAGACGTCGAATCCTAGCGTGCGGGAGCAGCAGGATGAGACGTTGGGAGTTATCGTTGCGAGCTTAGTGCTCCCGGAGTCGATCAGTGTTAATGGACACGGGAGTGCCTACTGATCGAACCCGGGAAGTCCGGTGTATCATCCTAGGCACCGACCGGAATATCGGGCCCATGGGATGCCGGTACCACTTTTAGAGGCAACGTCTCACCATTAGACCCTAATTCCGATCGCCATCCTACATGTAGGCCGTATCGGCGAGAGTTGCTCGTTGGGGCGGAAATCAAAGTCCCAGGTTTTATTTTCATATTGTTTATACCTTGCATTCTTTTACCGTGACAACCATCATTCGATCTGGGCTAGCTCGCCCATGGGGTGATTTTGGTCCTCTTTGACACAAGCACATCCTCGCCTCCCTGTGTTCGACCCCCAAGCCACACTACAACACCGTGCGCTTGCGGTTACAAATATCTAAACCTCCACCGGGTCCCCCGGCCATTTGCGGCTCGCAAACCGGGGGCTCGTCATCGGCGCAGCTATCCTCGAGAAATCCTTGATAAATCTGCGGTAGTATCCTACCAATCCAAGGAAACTCCTGATGTTCGATGCCGATCGAGGTGTAGGCCATTCACTGACTGCTTTGACCTTCTCCGGATCCACTGAGATACCAGCCCCCGATACTACATGCCCAAGAAATGCAATTCTATCCAGCCAGAATTCACATTTGCTGTACTTGGCATATAGTCTATGGTGGCGGAGCGTCTCCAACACTATCTTCAGATGTTCTGCATGCTCTTCCTCGCTCTTCGAGTACACCAAGATGTCGTCTATGAAGATCACTACGAACTTGTCGAGGAAGTCGTAAAAGATAAGGTTCATTAGATTCATGAACACAGCAGGAGCGTTGGTCACACCGAACGGCATGACAACGAACTCATAATGCCCGTACTTAGTCCGAAAAGCGGTCTTGAGTACATCTTCCTTCTTGACTCTGACTTGATGGTATCCGCTCCGAAGATCCAACTTCGAAAATACTCTCGATCCACCAAGCTGATCGAAGATATCATCAATGCGGGGCAGCGGGTACTTGTTCTTCACTGTGATCTGATTCAACTCTCGATAATCAATGCACATTCTCCTCGATCCATCCTTCTTCTTTACCAGCAAGACGGGTGCACCCCAGGGAGATACGCTGGGATGAATGAAACCCTTCTGTAGTAGCTCATCCAACTGCTTCCTCAACTCTTCTAATTCTGCAGGAGCCATACGCTACGGTGCCTTCGAAATTGGTTGAGCTCCTGGTATAAGATCGATGCCGAACTCCAATGCTCGATCGGGCGGCAGTCCAGAAATGTTTTCAGGGAAGACGTCTTCGAAATCTCTCACCACTGCATGCTTCTCTGGTTCAGCAATCATAGATGCAACGGTCAATTGGTAAGGCTGGGCTCAGAACTTGACATGTCCAAGCGAACGTCCTCCGCCGACAAACTCGAACACTGGATGGTCGGGAATTTCGAACACCACTTTCTTCCGGTGACAGTCGATCGTGGCATAAAAAGTCCCTAACCAGTCAATGCCGAGAATAGCATCAAAGTTGGGTAGGTCGTGGATGATGAAATTAGCATATAATTCGTGTCCACTAATCACCAACGGGCACGGTTTACATCCCAGTACAACCTTCACTACACCATTCCCAGTTGTAATGTTCCAACACTTGGGAAGTGTATATATGGGTATCGAGTGTTCGACTACGAACTTCCGAGATAAAATGCACATGGAAGCTCCAGAATCGAACAGGGTCAAGGCCGGGTGAGATGAAACTAAGACGACACCTAAGGGTAACATGCAACTAGATTAACTGGATCTAACTAATCAAATATAATGAATAAATAAGGAGGACTAGTATAGAAGTTACCTGCAATAACTCCGTCCTCAGTTTCGACATCCACTGCAGTCATCGTGAAGGCTTGCCTTTTAGGCTGAACAGCTTGCTGGAAAGCCTGCTTCTGGGGAATGAGAGGCGCTCCACGTCCTGCAGCTACTGGAGCTCTCTACTACTGAACTCCGGCTGGTGCCTTCTGCAGTTGATTGGCATGCCGACAATCCTTCACTGAATGCGTAGCATCGCCACAAATCAAGCACTTGCCCAGAAACCTCCTGCACTGCTCCTTCGTATGCCCAGCCTTGCCACAAAAATGGCATATCTTCGGAATAGGCCCACCTGGCCTCTTGAACTGCACGGAATGATTAGGCTTGAACCCAGGCCTAACCACAGCTCTGGCATGCTCCATAGGCCTCTTCGCAGCACCTGAATACTGCCCTCTCCTCTGGTTGGCAATCAGCTACTGCCTCTTGGTAGCTATCAGCAACTTCTGGTAAGAATCCAAGTCCGAAGAGGACATCAGACTCTGCAGCTCCAAAGATAAACCCTGCAAGAATCTCTGAGCTCGATCTTCAGTAGTCTCCACCATCTTCGACGCAAAGCGACTCAATCTAGTAAACTCCTGGTGGTACTGATCCACCGTCAGATTTCCCTGCTTCAGATTGATGAACTGCTGCATCAGCTCCCTCCTGGCAGCTCGAGGGAAATACTAATCATTAAATCTCGCCTTGAAAGTGGCCCATGGGATAGGTTTCACTAACATCTGCTCTTCTGACTCCCACCAATTGCGGGCATTGTCCTTCAGTTGCTTCTTCACTAAGTCAACCCATCCAGCCGGGTTAACCTTTGAGATAAGCAGATTATCCTCCATGTTCTTCATCCATTCATCCGTAACTAATGATCCTTCTGACCCAGTGAAATATGATGGGCCCAGCTCCTGAAACTGCTTCGCTCCCGGCTCGAAGCGAGGGCATTCTGAAGCATGCCCTGCTGAACCTGCATCATCTGATGCATCATCCTCATCATCTCAGCTATGGTGGGCTCTCTATCAGCATCCGCAACACGTCCTGCTCCACCACCAGCTCCAGGTCAACTACCAGCTCCTCAAGTAATGCGTCTACCGGCCATCTAAAACAAGAAAATGTTCAGATTAGACTTAATCATGACTCGAATGTTATGAATAATTAATTGGATGTCATTATCATTATTGTTGTTTCGATATTTCACAGATGCAAAGAGGAGACCTGCATGGGCCACCACTAAAACCTGTCACGCCCCGCTTCCCTAATATGGAAGGCGAGACGTGAGGAGGTCCGCTCAGACGTGGAGCTGTGAAGCTGCAGTCTGATAAGCGTCTGTAAAAATTTCGAATAGAAGCAGGTCCTTGCATTGCGACGAAATAACAATAATAATAAAGAAGATAAAAGAAACATCCACCAGACATCCAACAAAATATCCCAAACATCACAGAGAGAGTCACCAAGTACAAAGTCTGAACAAAGGCCTAAAGCATGGCCAAACAAAACAAAGAGATGGGTGCTACGCACCGAAACCTAACAGCAACTAAGAAAAGGTAAGAACTAAGGGGAAACTCTAAACGAGTCTAGGACTGGTCACCCGTGTCCTCGAACTCAGTCTCTGCAGGGACCTCAAACTCAGCGTCAACGAACTGCTCGTCCTCTGCTACCTACTCGGTCTCAAAGCCTGACATGTGACACCCAAAGAGAAAAGGGCACATGTCAGCAAAAGTCTCCCAAGGGAAGCGGAGAACTTTTGTGCAAGGATATAATAAACTGAAACAACTAACAGTTCTAATATAATGAGGTGATATGACATTTTAAGGATGCAGCAATTTTAATATGACATGAAGCATGCAATACAAGTAACAAAAACACGAAACATTATCCATTCATTTTATGCACAAGGTTTACGCCTTACAGCTGAAGTGGCTGTACGGGCACACTTCTACGCTGAGTGGTCGCTTAACCCTACCCCTCCACGTGTATCGAGCGTTGGATTCCCAACAACATTGTGCTCGCTTCTGGATCATGAGCCAGGAAGTGTTTTTCAATATGGCATAAGGTTGTGCCCGTAAAAGCAGGTGCCTAGCTTCAATAGCAATAACATTTGTAGTGTGTGCTACTCAATCACGAAGAACACATGATGCATGACATGACATGGGATGAGTAGTTAAAGTGCGTACCGTTAATTGAAAATTAAACATGACACGGCAGCATGAATGAAAGCAGGTAAAGTGTCGGATCTAGTTTTGTTGTCAAACTAGATCAAATAGGGCGTCTAGGCAGCTATCATTTCACTGCCTAGTCTCTTTTACACTAACAAACAAATTGGCCTAAAACGTGGCCTAAAACATTTACGGGCAAGTATCACTTGCCTGTTTCTGGTGATATCGGTTGTCGTGGGTTCGCCTCGACGAGCGTTACGCTATAGAATGACTGGTTCTCTGTTTTGGTTAAACAAGTTAACGAATTAGGTCCCTTGCAAGATAAGCACAAAATTAAGTTAATCCCTAACTTAGGTTCGTCCGATTGTATTGGGGTCCCAGGCTAGGGTGGTGTTTATATTGTATTAAACTAACCTGATACACCTCATTTTATTCAAATATTACTAACCTAACATTATTTAAACAATTAATAACATGTTGAATTAATCTAACTAGCTGAAATTTAAATCCATCACTAACAACCTATTAATACACATCTTAGCTTAAGCTAATGGTATGGTTAACATCTTATTTAAGGTACCTACTTAACAAATAATAACACTATCTCTCTCTATAACTTTTTCTTTATTCATTTAACATGTTTAAAAAAATATTACCTATCAAACTTTATTCCATGGGCTGTCTCCTTTATTACCTATCAAATATCATTATCCTTCTTACACTTTCTTTCATTCCTTTAGGGCTAATAAAGCTAATAGAGCCTGTCACCTATTCTTTTCTCTGTTCCTATCCTTGCTCAAGGCGGTCACTCTACTCAACGTTTGTTTTTATTCATTCAACCTCTGTCACACTCTTCTTCTATTAATGAAGCCTAAGCTGTCACATGCAACCCCCTCTTTCTTTATTCACTCACCCTCATCTTTTAAGCCACTGTCTTCCTCTCTTCTCCTTTCTGTTCTTTAATTTCTATTTTTTTTGTTCAACGTTGCAGGCAACAATCGAATTAAGGGGAATCTTGCAAATCAATGGGGGATGGGCCTCTCACCTTCACACAGAGAGAGAGGAAGAGGGCCGGTGGATTTCTGGGCGGCGACGGTGCTTCCGGCCAGGCGGCGGCCTTGCTCAAGCGACAGGGTGCGGCGGCTTCAGCTGCGACGGCGACCGGCTCCGGTGACGCGTGGGCGGCACGCGCTGGCGTTTCTGGCAGCGTACGGGCGACACGTAGGTGAAGGGGCGGTGCAGCGAGGGGCGAGGGGGTGGTCGGCCTTGGGAAGGTGTAGGAAGAGGAAGGTGTTTGTATGATCTGAAGTTGTTTGAGATGGGTTTGATTTTGGGTATGATCTGAAGAAGAAGAGGAACAGAATAAGGGTTTGATTTCTGAATTTTGAATCTGAAATTCTTTGTTGGATCTGAGATTTGGGTTATCAGATCTGAAATTGGTTCTCCATTTGATTTTTTGATCTGCTATTTGGTTTGATGGATTTGGCTTGCTGTAGTCTTGTATTTGTAATCTGGAAGTTTGGTTTTTTTATGGATGATTTGTTTGCAAGGTTTGGGGAAGGAATAGTTTCTTGGTTTGAGAAATCTGATGTAGGATTTTGGGTTGATGAAAAAAACAGATTTTGGGAATGATTTAGGGATGATTTGTTTCTGGTTTGTGGAATGATTTTGCAATGTTCATTCATCAGGTTGAGGCCGTTGGCTTAAGAAGATGAGCAGGGAGACACCCCCTTTCATTTCGTCAAAGCAGCATTAAATCGATTAGGATAGAAGTTATTACTATCTTTAGACTAATGAGGGAAAGAGAGACGTATAGCTTTGTTTAAACAAAAAAAAAGAAAGCCTGATTAGACTAACTGAAGATTTATTTGGCAACGTGTGTTTTGTCGTTTTAGGTAGGGTTAAAGTAAAAACGTAATTAAGTAGATTTAATTAATCATCATTCAAAAGAAAAGTAATTAGTGAAATTAATTAAAGTAATTAAGATTGTGTAATTAGTAAATTTTAATTAGCAGAATAATTAAGTTAAATTATTTTAGTTAAAACTTGATGGTAAATATTGACGACACGGTAAAACGAAAATAGTGACGCACCCGCGTCGATACGTACGGACGAAAAGTTAACTGGATAACAGAAGTAAAATACTGGCATGCACAATCGAAAACTCGCCTAAAAATACTGGCCGTTACACATATGGAGCATACATGTGATGCGGTGGATATGAATGAGCATATATGGGATGATGTGTATGAACATAAGAATGTGTATGAGCACGTGCAGTAGCATTTCTCAAGTGTGGGTTTGCACGTGCCCGTGGGTGTGGAGCATAAAATGTATCATGCGTATTCACATGAGAAGTAGGAGTGTTCCTACGTGTGTGAGTGTTAGTGTATATAAAGGCATGTCCTTTGTTTTGATTTCCACCCTTAGTGGGTTTCTTGTCAAAAGAAGGAATGTATGGAGTGGTGACTTTCTTGGTAGGTTTGCTACCAATAGTGTTTTTGACACCACTTGTGGATGCACCGGAGGATGGCCTCAAAAAATCTATAGGAACACCACTATAGGATGTGCGTGAATTGGATGTATTTGCATCCACATATGCAAGTTCAACACGATGTGTGGCCGGAAATTAGTTGGAAATCAATTCATCCAATTGCCATTTTCCCTTGTTAAATCTCTAAACTTGCGAGGACATTAGCTCATATTTCTCCTTTAAAGAAGAAATAGTAGTGTCCAATGTGGACACACGTGTAGTGAGCTCGTGCACTTGGGTTTTGAGAGAATCATTCTTAATACCCAATTGTGTGTTTTGTGAAATTAGATCACCACTATCTTTAGATGAAACATGATCTAATTAAGATTTGAGGGAATTCACATCATTTCTCAATGTGCCATTTTTAGAAACCAAATTGGCTTTCTCAAGTGTGAGTGTGTCAACAATAGTATCATTATTGGTGATGGATGGCATGTATGATTTACTAACATTTAACTTCTTAATATTAGTATATATAAGCATAAGAGAATGATATTTAGAAAATAATTCTTCGTTAGCTATACGAAGTTCATCCATAGTTTCCTTGGTTTCTTCATTCTCACTATCGCTTCCATCGGAGGGTGTATCCTCACGTGCTATGAAGGACATGCGTGTACTCTCATCCTTCTCATCTTCGAATTCGCTTGAAGAATCCCCACTTGAGTCATCAAAAGTCCTAATGAGTCCTTTCTTCTTATCCTTCTTGAATTTGTCGGACTTGTGGTACTTCGGTGCTTTCCACTTTTCTTTGTTCCTTAGCATTGGGCAATCCTTCTTGATGTGCACTGGCTTGTTACTCTTAAAACAAAGAGAAGAGGAGTTGTTAGTGGAATCAAATTTAGATTTGGAAGGGAATTTACCTTTGCGAAATAAGCGTTGGAACTTCTTTGCCATGAGCGCCATTTTTTCCAAATCCATCTCGTTCTCGGACTCATCACTATTGGAGGACGAAGAACTAGCCTTGAATGCTAAGGCCTTCTTCTTTGCCTCTGTTGGCTTTATCTTGCATCTAATCTTCTTCAATCGGTTCTCTCCTCTTACTTTGTAAGACATGAGATTACCGATGAGATTTACCGCGGTATAGTTCTTCATGTCATTGACCTCCTCAATGGAAATTGCTCTTCTTTCCCACTTTGAGGTCATTGACATGATTATCTTTCCTGCATTCTCTTGTTGTGTATATGTTTGTCCGAGAGCTTCAAGCTCATTGGTGATGTCGGTGAAGTGATCGTACATCGTGGCAATTTTCTTACCTTCCTGCATTTGAAACATGTCAAAGTTTTGTATATCGACATATAACTTTGACAATTTTAACTTGTTGGTCCCCTCTTGGGTGACGATGAGATGGTTCCATATTTGATATGCACTCTTACCTGTGCATATCTTGTTGAACTCATCGGAATCCAAAGCACAATGAAGAGCGTTCATTGCTTTAGCATTGTTTACTTCAGCAGACATCTCGGCAAGAGTCCATTTGTCGAAATCTTCTTCGGTGGGTTCTACGTAATCCTTATGGAGGGTTCTCCAAAAAGAAGCACTCCTAAGAAACGTCTCCATTCGGCACTTCCAATAGCCGAAATTTATGCCATTGAAACGCGGAGGATGAACCATTGATTGTCCTTCGAATACGGAAGAAGCACCATCACGATCATGATTGTTGTACGAAGTAAGAGGAGGAACATTGTTGTTGTTGGATGCCATAGCTATAAACTAGCTCTGTTACCAATTGTAAGGACCATGGCTATGAGAAAAATACTAGAAGGGGGGTTGAATAGTGTTTATAAAATTTAACTAAGAAATTATGCCTAATTAAAATCCTAATCCAACAAAGATGCATAAATAAGAATTTACAAAAATGAACACTGCTAACACACGTATGTTTCAAGAGTTCGGATTACCCAAGTCAAACCCGACTTGTTCCCGGTAATCCTACGTCACTTCCACCCGAGAAAACCACCCGGATACTCAAATTAGAACCCTAACTTGAGGTTTTCTTTAAACCCACTTGTAGCAATCTTACAAGTGTAATAGACCTACAATCGATGTCCTTGAATCTCATAACTTGGGATCAAGCAAACCACTCTAACAAACCGAGAGTGAAATCAAATTATGAAGTAATGAAATTCGAAATTACAACACTTACAATCACATATGCCTTGAAGTAGAACTTGAAGGAGCAAGTGTGTTGTGTGTTGATGTCTCTTCCAAGAACAGAGGAAGCCCTTGTTCTTGTCTTCACCAAAGCTAGATGATGATGAATGGGTTCTAGTTGGAAGACAAGATGATATTGAGATTTAGGGCTTGAAAGAGTTGAGAGCTTGAGAGGTTGAAGATAAGAGCTGAGGGTTTTCAAGAGTTGATCAAGAGAGGCGCAATGAAACAATAGAATCCCCTCTTATATGTTCTCCCAAGCCTCAAGCAAAATACCCAAAACCCCCCTTCAAAATATGTGTGGAAAAACACAACGGATAGAATTTATGATACAGACAGACGAGTGGTGAACGATCGACAGTCGACTGCTTCACTGTGTTAGAGTGTAGGTGAGAATTCAAACGGTAACTTACCACGTAGGACAGTCGACTGATGAAGATTGGACAGGCGCCTGAAAACTAACAGTCGACTGGGAAACCATCTACAGGCGACTGATACCCTAAGTGTGTAAGTTGTGAAAACTGAAGAATTCTAGGTATGCTAGGACAGGCGACTGATGTGGAATCTATAGGCACCTGTGCCAAGGGTAGGCGATTGGGAAACCAACACCAGTCGTCTATTGCACAAGTGCGTAACTTGCCAAAATCAAAGTTCTGGGCAAGTGTTAGATAGGCGACTACAGAAGCATATACATGCACATGTGCCACAGGCAGGCGCCTGTAAATCCTACTTACATCGCCTGCAGGCGCTAGTGTGAAATATAACAAAACTTAAGAAGTTTGGACAAGTTGAGACAGGCGACTGACTAACAAGTCACAGGCGCCTGAAACTAGACAAGTGCATTTACTTTGTACATCAGTCGCCTGATGAAAGTTAAGAAAGTCGCCTGATGAAAGTTAAGAAAGGAAAGCCCAAAATCAAGTCAAAAGTGTGTGCATAACAGACGACTGGAGAAAAATTCTCAGGTACATGTATGGTAACAGGCGCATGTATATTGTTCATCAGTCGCCTGTTGAAAGTCCAAAATACACATTAAAGGAAAATCAAAGATAGAGCCCTAGGAAATGAAATCTAATGGATTTCTAGGCTAGAAATAGTGATGTGTGTGTGCTCCAACATTACTCTACCTCAAGGCTACATTCTAATGAGAAAGTAAAGAGAATAAAAAGATATTACATTTGTTTTTGCTTCTCTTCTTTTTATTGAATGGTCTTGAAGTCTTCTTGAAGTTTCTATCTTCTTCTTGGATCACCCAATCGACTTTACGAGCTTTGATTGATCCTTGAATGTCATCCATTGCTATTTGATCTTCATGATAGGCTTAAGCAATGGATTAACTGCAAGTAGGGGATTAGTCACAAGTATTTATGTTTGCTCATCATCAAAACCAAGTAGTGAGAAGTCCAATATACAACAAAATCAAAGAATGCACACAAGAATGAAGCATGGATCCAAGATATGAAAGCTAGGAGCAAGTGTGGTATACCATTCTCAAGGGCATTGAGAACAAAAGCTCAATGAAGCCAAAACAAATGACAATGAAATTGAAAAATTGCATCGCAAGGTTCAAATGTCAAGAATTAAAATTTTGGCTTGGTGTAATTTCTTAGAATGTCAAATCTCGTGATAAAGCCCACATACACTTAGAATATCCCAAAAATGTGTTAAAATGTTTTATATTAATATATAATTTTTACCAAATTTTTTCATAGTATTTTTATGTAGCTTTTATGGAAACTTAATTTCAAATTTTAAAAATCTCGGCTTTTATGAAAACTTGATTTCAAATTTTAAAAATCTCGGTTTTTATGGAAACTTGATTTCAAATTTTAAAACTTTCAGCTTTTAAGGAAAGTTTGATTTTAAATTAACTAGCCATTACTAGCCATTTGGAATGAGATTTTTAGCACGATTTGAATTATTTTTGTGCTCTATAAAATCTAGAGACCTCGGATCTTTTTCATATCAATTATTAATCATCTTCTTATATTTTTCAAAGAAAATTTTCAAAATTTCTCTTTTTCAAAAGATCTCTATTGTTGGCCTTTGTTTCAAAAATTCTGGTGCTTTTTTTCTCAAATATTTTTGAGCAATTTTATTGGCCTTTATAGTTGTTTTAATCTCTATTTTAAAAGCTATATATTTAAATAGATTTAAAGCAAGTTTATTTTTGATCTCCAAGCTTCTAAAAGTTTTTCATTTTTTGAGATCAAATCCACTCCTATAGCAATCACATACACATGGGCTTCATCAAGCGGCTATATGTATGTGTAAATCTTCAAAAGGTTGTAAGTAATTCTCACTTGGTTTTAGTAAGAGGGATTTCCTTATTGTAGGTGAGGGTTTGTAAATCCTAGTTGGAAGCTAAGTGGTGAATGAACTCATGTTGTAGTCAATATGTTTGTAAAAGACATCGGTTTGTGAGGTAATGAAAAATATGCATTAGAGGTGAGGTGGTTTGTACTATTTACCGTAAATAATGGATTAAAGCTCGAGAGAGTTCGGGGACTGGACATAGCCCTGGAGGGGTGAACCAGGATAAAATCTGTGTGTTTGCGAATTGTGTTATTTTTCTCTTGCTTGCATTTATTTCGCCATCCATTTTTATTGCAAGTATTATTGGTTGATTAAGATACAATTAGGTAACACTAATTTTGATCTTTGGGAGATTTCTAGAGGTAAAATTTTATTTTTTTGAAAACACTATTCACATCCCCCTCTAGTGTTCTCTTTGCCGTCTTAGATCCCAACAGGGGAGCATCCTAAACCGCTCCCTATGTTTGTGATGCCTCTTCTCGGTCTGTGATTATGGTAGACCGTATCGTTGGGCGTTGTCGGGGGCGGTTCGAGAAGTTAGGTGGGCTTCATGTTGGCAGGTGCTATGAACCGGCGAGCCATCCCACGACCACGCCAACGCTTGGATGTTGGAGTTCATTTCCCTGGTGAACATTTGAAATTGTTCTGGATTCACTTGGTGTGACTCGGGTGTTTCTTCAGTGGATGGGCCGAGGTCCGTGTCGGACGGTGAATATTTGGCCGCCTACATGATAGTATACAGATACTGTCCCTCATTTGTGGGTTGTGCCATGTCTGGTGTGGAAGATGACGTGGGTGTTAACTTCGTTCACACGGATAGCGACAGATGTTTCAAGGTATTTTCTTACCACGGATTTGATGTAGATCAGTTCGAAGGCCACAGCTGAGGTGGCAGACGAGGCCGACCTTCGGGGCGTCGGCCGAGCTAACTCCGGGACGAGCGGGCTTCGGGCTGAATGATGGGAGCTGAATAAAGCTTCGGCTAAACGATCTCTTCATCGAGCTGCAAGACAAAAAGCACATTAAGGGTGTCGAATCTGGGTACCGACCAAATCTCCTCTGATACTTAAGTCAGATCATCACTGTTGTTTTCAGTACGTAGGAATAATCAAATAAACACAAAGAGTACACACAAGAATCAAGCAACGACAACCAAAACTTGGTAACGCAGTTCGGTGTGCACACTGATCACTCCTTATTTTACACCTTTTTTACCGCATGTTTGCATGCCATTTAGATCGCCCAAATCATGTTTTTCACGATTTGTTGTTTTTGTCGCATTTCAGGTGATTTGGCGCGATTTGGAGTGATCTCGAGATGCGCTTACTCCAGACGGTCACCGATGACCTCCCCGAGGGGTATTTTGCTGTTGGAGAGGAGCGGAAGAAGAACGGACGTCGCAGGAGCGAAGAGGAGGCCAAAACAAGCTGTTTGGGCATGTTTTGTGTCCCACTCGGCCGAGTGGAGAAGCCACTCAGCCGACCAGCGAGACACCGCTCGGCCGACCAGATCAGACACGATTCCTATGTGCACTCGGCCGAGCGACGGATACCACATCGGCCGAGTGACGAGAACCCGTCCGCCCGAGTGGCGCCCAGACGAAGCCCTTCAAAAATCTCCAAGTTACTGTTTTTCGGCTGCCTAAGCTTCAGAAGACCCACTCGGCCGAGTGGCTTATCCCGTCCGCCCGAGTACCATGAAGCCATCGGCCGAGTGACGACAACTCACTCGGCCGAGCCGCCCCCGAAGTGAAGACCCCTGAAGATCGATACTTACTGGAAAATTACAGGGTTTTCACTCGGCCGAGCGACATTTGTCACTCGGCCGAGTGCGACGCGCTGCCTGTAGCGAAAATTGCGGAAAACAGGCTGCGCAGGGGTATTTTGGTCACAGTTTTTGGACGATTTTGGGGGCTATTTAACCCATGTTTTTACCCTAGTTTTGAGGAGCCACTCTCTTAGATTTTTTGCAGCTTTTTAGATTAGCTTTTTAGTTTTATTCTTGTGATTGGAGAGGAGACAAAATTGGATTTTTGTTGGATTAATTGAAGAACTCCATTGGTTTGCTTTTCTCTTCTCTAAAAATTCTATTTTTATTGCATATCTCAATATTATGATGAATTCTATTGCTTATTTCATTGATTATTTTTGTGATCTTGCTATGAATTGTGAGTAGTCGCCACGTCTTGGGGCGTGGGGATGAACCCTACAAGCCCTATTTCATGATTGTGATGAATTGGTAGGAATTTTGCTAGAATTGCTATTAGAGATTAGATTGGGATCAATTTACTACGGATGGCTAGGAATTCACATCGATTGGGATTTGCAAGAGATTGGATCCCAATTTGATAGGAAACCCTAGAAATCCGAATTGGGTTGGAATCGAATTTCCGTAGTATCGGTTTGCAAGAGATTGGGCCGATACTAGGGTTTCCGGTTCCAATTCCGCGCCAATACCCGTTTGCAAGAGATTGGACGGGTACGAACTATCCCAAACTAGGTCGTGGACCGAGTTTGCAAGAGATTGGGCTCGGTGCGCGATTGAACGATGATGTTGATCCTAATGCTAGCTTCCCTAGGCTAGGGTTTGCAAGAGATTGGACCCGAGCCTAGGATAGCTATAGACCGGCAACAGCGCGAGAGCGTGAGCTTGGTTCTACATTCAGTTGCAACTAGTTCATCCAAAATCTTATTCTAGCCACTTTGATACCAATGAACCACTTTTACGAAATACGGTGAGTAGCGGGAATTCCCCATTCCCTAGACGTTCTTTATTTGATTTGATATTTCAGTACTTTGTCTGACGATTGTGACAGGATCGCCAAAGGCAAATTTCTCTCTTCTTGAATAGCCAGGTTGATCGGAACAAGCACGGTCATTCGTCCTCCCTGTGTTCGATAACCCGCTCGCTGTTACACCGTGCACTTGCGGTAAAACTACAACCGTTCTTTTGGGTTACATCCCGGAGCGATCAAGTTTTTGGCGCCGTTGCCGGGGAGGCGATTGCGTTTGATCTTACCACCCTAGCTATTTCTTTTTTATTATTATTTCCATTTCTTTATTTTTACCTAACCCTTCCACGGTACTAATCATTTCTTTGAAACTCTGTTTCCCTGTGCATGTACACGAGATCTACGGCGGACCCTGAAGCTATATTATTTGATCCCGAGATCGAACGTACCGCGCGGAGACTTAGAGCGGAAAGGAGACAAAATCCGGAAGGGCGGTTTATGACCAACCCGGAAACTGCGGACCAATTAGCGGCAAGGATGGCGAGGATAATTTCTATTCGAGATAGGCTTTGGCCTAAGACCTCTTCTACGACCTCATCCATTGCCGTGCCGGAGTTGGCGGCTGACAAGAACTTCGAGCTAAAGACTGGACTAGTGGTTCTGATGCAGCAGGATCCATTTCATGGGAATGCCCATGAAAATCCTCACTACCACATCCAATTGTTCTTGTCGAAGTGCGCCACATTTCAGATGCCGGGGGTCTCCATCGATGCCATCAGACTGCGTCTCTTCCCCTTCACGCTAAAGGACAAGGCACTCTATTGGTTGAGGACGCAGGCTGACGGAGTCTTCACCTCTTGGGACGAGTTGGCAAGTGCATTCATTGACAAGTTCTATCCGCCATCCAAGACGGTGAAGATCCGGAGCGCTCTCATGTCCTTCAAGCAAGGACCCCAAGAGACGCTATATGAGGCTTGGGAGCGTTTTAAGGATCTACAGCATCAATGCCCGCACCATAGCATTGAAGATTGGGAGCTAGTGTTGGATATTGGACTCCCCGGATTTGGTTTTGGATGATGAACAAACATAAATATAATATGAACTAACACTCTGTGAGTGCAGTTATGGAGATCGTCGCCAAATTCACATGAATATCAATAACGACGTCTCAAGACTTCTCAAAGCACGTGATCGTATGCCTAAAGCTTCGTTGAAGCTTATGGACCTATTTAGAAGTCATGAAGATTCGACTGAAGCTATTGAAGACGGTATCGTCAAGTTTATTTAATAGTCTTTAAGCTTCTTTCGTAGAATGTTAAGCCTTGAGTAGGTCTTACGTTTTAATTCTTCATAACGCTCATATCTTAGCTCTAGGATCTTAGTAGAAGTCCATACAATTCTTCCCGAAGCTTCGCGCTTCGATTCGGGACTTCTTGTGCATGTTAGTTGGTTCAAGAAGAAGAACTGACCGACTAGATGGTGATCTAGTCAGTCAGCCAAGCTTCTTGGACCGACTAGTTTCTGTCAGTTAATTCTTAGCTCCTTACTGTTTACAGTTAGTCGGTCTAAGTTGACTCACCGACCGACTAGTTTGTGAACTAGTCGGTCAGTGATGCTTCTGTGACCGACTAGTTGAGCTTTCCCTGAACATGCACATTTGAGTTTGAGCTACTGTTTATCATTAGTCGGTCTGTGCTCATTGATCGACTGACTAGTTGATGAACTAGTCGGTCAACTTTCCTTCTTGGACCGACTAGTTTAGTTTACTGTACATGCCAAATTTTTCACCATACTTACTGTTTACTGTTAGTCGGTCTATGTTCATTTGGTGACCGACTAGTTGGTGAATTAGTCGGTCAACATTTGTTCTTGGACCGACTAAGTCTAATTCTTCTCAGACTTCAGTTTTATCTGTTAGTCGGTCCACGTTGAGTAACCGACCGACTAGTTGTGAAACTAGTCGGTCAGCTACTCTTCTTAGACCGACTAGTTCCTTAATCTTGGATTCAGCCTCTGTTTACAACTAGTCGGTTCAAGCTCATTGACCGACCGACAAGATCGTGATCTAGTCGGTCGGTGCTTGAACTGTGACCGACTAGTTGTGCCAGGGACTGTTTGGTCTTTTGCGATTTCGACCGACTTAAACTCGATCTAAACCGATTAATTCTCACTTTAGTCGGTTGATTTTCTTTTCCTCCAGCTCGAAACCCCGTCCTCCCTCAAAACCCTTCGACTTCCGATCGTTCTCCGGCCATTTTCCGGCCGTCTCCATCGATCTCTACCGTCGGCCCCTCCTTCTAGGTGATCTCTTCTCCTTCTAGGGTTAGATTTCCTTTCCTAGAGCTAGGGCTTGCTCGGTTTTTTTTTAGGGTTCTTAGGGTTTATCTATTTTTCGGCTAGAGCTTCTTCGTTTGATCTCTTTGTCCCGTGTCTTGCTTCGAATATGGCAAGAACACGTATTCCGATCACTCCGTCTAGCCCCTCTCCGATGACCGTTGATCCAAACCCTTCGGATCCCGAACATCCAACCCCTCCGAAACGTCGAGCCAAGACCACCCAACCTTCGTCGTCTTCGCCTCCTCTCAAGAAGAAGAGGACGACGACCGCCAAACCTAGAGGTCAACCGAAACCCAAACCCAAGTCAAAGGCCAAAATTCTTGCCTCTGCTTCTTCGTTCCATACTCCTACCGATTCCGATACGGAGTATAACCCCGAGACCGAGACTCATAGGGAACCCACTCCTCCTATCCATCCCGAGTCTAGCACCCACCCTCGTACGTCTACCCGAAAGCCTAAGGGAAAGGGTCCGATGCCGGTGGGCGGTGTCGATATTTCGTTATGTCGCGATGACCCTATGTGTCTAGCTGCATATAACCGTATCGAACATTGCCCGCTGCTTCTGGAGCATTTCGTCCAGTTTAGCGACTTTATAGGGTTAGCCGATCTTCTGTCGTCGTCGGGTCTTCTCGATTATCTTCGATATGACTCGAAGGCGAATCCTCATCCCTACCCTAGATTAGTGAAGCTTTTCTATGCGAATATGATCCGGGGTCAGTACGATCAGACCCACTCTGTTGAGACGACCGTTTTGGGGACTCCTATAGTCCTCACTGCGGAAATCTTAGGAGAGATTTTGGGTATCTCTTCGTCTGGCCTTCTTCCCTCTGATATCTCTGTTGACGATATTTCCTCTCTTGATCAGACCATCCTTTCAGAGATTTTCCATCAGATCCCTCCTGCCATGATTGGCGTGCCATCTAAATCATTCAAGCCTAATGCGTGGGTCCTTAATCTGATTCTGAAGTCGTGCTTGCTTCCCAAGTACGGCTCCTCATCTCTTCCGTCCCAGCCGTTTTTGAAGCTTATCTATGCGATCTTCATGGGGAGCTCGATTAATTGGGCTCGAATTATACTCGATAAGATTGACTCTTTCGAGTGTATTCGAAAGTCCAATAAATCGGCTCATATCCCATTTCCTTGCATGTTGACCCTCGTATATCTTCATTTTCGTGTCACGTTGCCTCGTGACGATGAGCGTCCCCTTGGTCCTCCCCTGAATGCGACGGCCGTCAAGAAATCTCTTGCGGCGCTTCGTCACGTTCAGAGGACGACACCTTCAGCGTCTGTCCCTGCCTCTGCCAGTGCCTCTGCTGCTCCCTCTGCCACCCTGGATGAAGTCCTACTGATACTTCGTCGTCATGAGTCCCGCTTGGCTCGTACCGAGGAGGTAGTCTGCCGTATGGCTCGTCAGATGGGTGTTGAGCTTCCTCCTTCCGTGTCTGAGGATGATGAGTTTGATGAGATGGCTGAGGAGGACATTGAGGAGCTCTGTCGTGCTTCGACTCGTGCCCCCGAGGGCACTTCTGTTGGTACTGCTGCTGCTGGTGATACCTCTTCCGGTGCTGCTGTTGCTGCTACGTCTGCTGGTGCCCCCGAGAGCACACCTGTTGCCACCACTCCTGTGGTGGATACTCCGACTGGTGCTCCCGAGGCCACTACGGTTGCTGCTTCAGTGGTTGCCACTTCAGTCGTCGCTCCTGCTGATGCTTCGGACGTTCTTGCTGATCCAGTCACCTCCTCTGCTCCTGCTGAGCCTGCAGTTGCTTCTGGTCCTCCCGCTGCCTCTTGAGTTTCTTCGAGGCCTCTCCTGATACTCTTTGGATGATATATCTAGTTGTGAGAGATGTTGGGTAGGATAGTGTGGGTGGCTATGTATTTTGGATCATTGTGATGTTTTGTTTTGATATCTGTGCTGATGTATTTTGCATTCCGAGATGATGTATTTCTTTTTGTGATGATGTATGATGTATTTTTGTGCCCCGATCTGTCGATCGTCGGTGTGTATATCGGTGATGTACTCTGCTTCATGCATTATATATATATATATATCTCAGTTGACATTTCATTATTTTGTGCAATGTATAATTTTTATGTCTCTGATGTTTGATTTCGTCGCTCGACGATATTCACTTGGTTTAATAGAAATTTCTTCTATGAAAACATAGAATTGTTTTCCATGCACTAAATTAACCAAGAAATGTTGATATTGGATAGTATATTCCATAACTCAATCCGTTAAATTGATTTGAGTTTTGATGATTTCGTTTTACGATTTTTCGACTTTGGTATCTTTGACACCCCTTGATTCTATTCGTATTTTTCTCTTTGGTGTCACTTGAACCTTCGTCGTATTCTACGACTCCCGTGCTTTTTAATTTGAGGCCATTGTTGTTGTCGTTGTTATCCTCCCGTTGCTTTTTGCTTATGCCAAAGGGGGAGAGATATAATAATAACGAATGTGCCAAATGAAAATTTAAAGCATTTCTCCAAGAATCTAACTTGATGTGTTAGATTCAGGGGGAGTTAAGATATATAAATGGATTTTCAAATCCGATATTTCAATAACCTTCATTTGGTATTTCAATAATTCAACAATCGATTCTCATTTAATATACTTCACTCGTCTGCTTGATGCGTATCATTTTTGTTTAAATTGGAATTAACGTGTCATCAATGCAGGGGGAGTAAGTAAATTTCATTTGAATTATTATTTTTTTATTATTATTTATGTTGGTTTGTCATCACCAAAAAGGGGGAGAATGTTGGATATTGGACTCACCGGATTTGGTTTTGGATGATGAACAAACATAAATATAATATGAACTAACACTCTGTGAGCGCAGTTATGGAGATCGTCGCCAAATTCACATGAATATCAATAACGACGTCTCAAGACTTCTCAAAGCACGTGATCGTATGCCTAAAGCTTCGTTGAAGCTTATGGACCTATTTAGAAGTCATGAAGATTCGATTGAAGCTATTGAAGACGGTATCGTCAAGTTTATTTAATAGTCTTTAAGCTTCTTTCGTAGAATGTTAAGCCTTGAGTAGGTCTTACGTTTTAATTCTTCATAACGCTCATATCTTAGCTCTAGGATCTTAGTAGAAGTCCATACAATTCTTCCCGAAGCTTCGCGCTTCGATTCGGGACTTCTTGTGCATGTTAGTTGGTTCAAGAAGAAGAACTGACCGACTAGATGGTGATCTAGTCGGTCAGCCAAGCTTCTTGGACCGACTAGTTTCTGTCAGTTAATTCTTAGCTCCTTACTGTTTACAGTTAGTCGGTCTAAGTTGACTCACCGACCGACTAGTTTGTGAACTAGTCGGTCAGTGATGCTTCTGTGACCGACTAGTTGAGCTTTCCCTGAACATGCACATTTGAGTTTGAGCTACTGTTTATCATTAGTCGGTCTGTGCTCATTGATCGACCGACTAGTTGATGAACTAGTCGGTCAACTTTCCTTCTTGGACCGACTAGTTTAGTTTACTGTACATGCCAAATTTTTCACCATACTTACTGTTTACTGTTAGTCGGTCTATGTTCATTTGGTGACCGACTAGTTGGTGAATTAGTCGGTCAACATTTGTTCTTGGACCGACTAAGTCTAATTCTTCTCAGACTTCAGTTTTATCTGTTAGTCGGTCCACGTTGAGTAACCGACCGACTAGTTGTGAAACTAGTCGGTCAGCTACTCTTCTTAGACCGACTAGTTCCTTAGTCTGTACTTTGATCTTTTCTCAGTTTACTCATTAGTCGGTTTACGTTAATTGACCGACCGACTAGTTGATGAACTAGTCGGTCGGTGGTTGTTCTTTGACCGACTAGTTGTGTTCAGAAAAGAGCCGTTGGAGCTTTAATTGAAACGTTTTTCTCTCTCTCTCTCCTCTAACCTATATATACTTGTTGGGCTGCATTCATTGCTGCCAATGCTGATATTAATGCAAGTTTAGAGATCAAGAGAAATCAATCCAAGCTCATTCAAAGCTCATTCCCTCCATTCAATAATCTCTCCTAACTCTTACTTCCAAAGAGAGATTCATTGAGTGTGAAGCCTTCCAAGCCAAGTGCTTGATTCTAGGTCACCAACATCCCCAAAGCTCTCCATCACTGTTCTACATCTTGGAGCTAGGGTTTGGTGCCACTTCTTCCTCAAAATCATCCTTGCCCTAATTCGTAAGCAATACTCAAGGCATAGGTATTTTGTTCGGTAAGAAGTTTCTTTATTTCATTTCATATTTGATTTGTAAGTTTCACTCTCGGTTGTGAGAGTGTGGTTGTGATCCTGGGTTGTGGGAGTCACAAATTATATTTTGTATGATTTGACTTGTGGAGGTTTTTCATAAGTATTTCATAGTGGAAATCTTGAGTTAGGGTTTCTAACTCAAGTATCCGGAGGGGATCCGGGTGGTTGGGACGTAGGATCACCGGGAACAAGTCGGGGAGACTTGGGTGGATCCGAACCCAGTAACATCTCTTGTTAGCATTGTTAATTTTGTGTTGTCATTCAATTTAAGCTTCCGCAAATTGATTTGGTAGTTGTTTGCATTTTAATTTGGAATTATACTCCTTATTATTTTAAAGTACTATTCACCCCCCCCCCCCCTCTAGTACTTGTGCAGTAGCTTGTAGGGCATTACAGCTAGTTCATAGCTTCTACAACGGTCTCCAACCGGGGACCAAACAAATTATTGATGCCGCGGCGAATGGTGCTATCTTGTCAAAGACTCCCGAGGAAGCTACGGCCCTAATTGAGGAGATGGCCTCAAACAAACAACAATGGGGCGATGAGCGAGGACACTCCACATCCTCCTTGAAGCCGACTAGTATCTATGAGGCGAAGGCCGTAGCGGAGCTCACAAGCAAGTTTGATTCTCTCCACAAGGTAGTGGAGAGACTGGAGAATTTTATCACGGAGCCCCAAGGAAGCCCTTCCACCTCCGCTCCAACGAACCAAATGTGTGATTGGCAAGACCAATCTCAAGCCATGTATGCGGGAGGAGAGCAAGGAGAAGGATCCTTGGAGCAAGTACAATATGTTGCGGGGAACCAAGGGTATTGGGCCAATCCGGCCACAAGAAATCATCCCAGATTCTCTTACGCCAACAATGAAGGAGCTTTGAACCCGCCACAACAACCACCTTAACAAGCTCGACCACCACCACCCCAACAACAACACTATCCGCCGAGGGGGCCTCCACAACAAAATTTCCAACCGAAGCAACAAGTTCCACCATATAGGCCGCCCGGATACAATCAAGGGTGGAGGAATCAAAATCAAAACCCTCCACAAGCTCAACAACGATCCGACTTCGAAGCTAGAGTGGAGGCGTTTATGGTCGAGCAAAATAAGGTCAATGCTACATTGAAGGCGGGGCAAGACTCCCTTAATACCGTTGTGGCTCAATATCGGAGCAATTGGCGTTGCTCAATCGGAACACTCAACGATTGCCGGCGCAACCCGAGCAAAACCCACGTGGCAACACGGGCCACATCAATGCCGTAGTTGCCGTTACTACTAGAGGCGGGAAGGATACCTCCCCCGCTATAATTCCTACCGAGGAGCCCGTGGAGGAAAGCTTGGAGCCAATTGAGCCGGTAGTAGAAGATGATAAGGAGAAAGAGCCACAAGAAAAGGAGAAATCTAGAGCGGAGCAATTGATTGAGGAAAGGCGCTTCATGCCACCGGTCCCATTTCCCCAAAGGCTTGCTAGAGCGAAAATGGAGAAAAGGCTAGCAAAGTTTCTCGATTATCTTAGAGGAGTTAGCCTTAACATTCCCTTCCTCGACGCCATCGTGGAGATTCCCACATATGCCAAATTCTTAAAGGACTTGATTTCGGGGAGAAAGAGGAAGGAGAAGATTATGCTAGCCGAGGAGGGCTCTTGGTTCACCAAGAGAGAGAAGGAGCCGGCCAAATTTAAAGACCCGGGGAGTTTTCGGATTCCTTACACCTTGGGCGGCGTCTGATCGCGCCCGGGCATACACCCTAAAGAGCGACGGTTGTAGTTTTACCGCAAGCGCACGGTCAAGTGGCGAGCGGGTATCGAACACGAGGAGGTGGTGTTGGTTCCAATCTATCCTAGGTTGGTTTGACTACGAATGTTTTATTGGTGGAGATGGTTATGGAATGATATAATGGAAATGGTGGTGGATGTCGGTGTCGATGATAAAGAAATCGGTCAAATATCGATTTAAATACAATATAATAAAAGAGGGAATTTTCCTTGCGGTGATCCTGTCACAATCGTCGGGCAAAGTATGGGGATATAAAATCAAATAAAGGCGTCTAGGGCTAGGGAATCCCCACTACGGACCGTCATGCATCATTGTTAATAGTGAATCTCAATATTACTAGACTTGCGTTGAGGTGAACTAGTCGCAACTTAATGTAGAACCAAGCTCACGCTCTCGCGCTATTGCCGGTCTATAGCAAACCTAGGTTAGAGCCCAATCTCTCGCAAACCCTAACCTAAGCCACTAGCATGAGGATCGACATCATCGTCCAATCGCTCCTCGAGCCCACTCTCGTGCAAACTCGAGTTACGATCTAGGTTGTGATACTTCGTATTCGTCCAATCTCTTGCAAACGAATATGTGTATAGATTTACAATTAAAAATCCTAGCTTTGGTCCAATCTCTTGCAAACCAAATCTAGAGAAACCCAATTGTAAACCTAAATCGAATATCTAGGCCTTCCCATCGATTAGAATCCAATCTCTTGCAAATCCCAAATCGATGGAAATCCCTAACTATCCGTAGGAAATCAATCACAACCTAACCTCCTAGCAATTCTAGCAATTTAGAATTCATTCTTCACAAATATGAAATTAGATCCATAGGGTTCATCCCCAAACCCTAGAACAACAAATCTACTCTAGCATAGCAATAAGGATATGAGAATCAATAAAAATCATTGCTTGCATACAAAAAGATAGAAAAACAAAGATTCAAATAAAAAGAAGAAAATACTTAGCTTGATGAAGATCTTCAATCCAAAATACAAGCTTTTAGATCCAAGAGGGGGCCTAGGGCATGGCCTAACCTCTAAAATAATCCTAAGAAAAACATATTGGGGACTAAGAAAACATCATAGGGATCCCCTCTAATGGTGGCTACAAACCCCTTAAATACTCTCCCAAAAACCCTAGCAAAACTGCCTAAAAAGCCCCTGAAAATCGGGCCCAAAACTGAATCTGCGCGTGCCCAGAAATCTGCGCCAGTTACGACTCGGCCGAGTGGAAATCTCACTCCGTCGAGTGGAAATCTCACTCGGTCGAGTGGACAGCTCACTCGGTCGAGTGGAAATCTCACTCGGTCGAGTGAACTTTCCTGCAGAAACTCCAGAAAACAGCACTCTGTCAAAACTGTCAAAAACTGTCAAAAACTGGTCACTCGGCCGAGTGGAAATGTCACTCGGCCGAGTGACACTGACATGCAAATTCCAGCACTGCAGCATCGACTTGCAGAAATTCCCCAGATTTCATCCGACCTTCAATTTGCGCGTTCTTGGCAGCGTTGGAATCTTCATGAAGTCTACTATCCAGAAAAAATATGAGAAAAATAATTAACCCACTGCAATGATAGCAGATTTCAAAAGAGTTGGAGGATGTCTGAAAATCTGGGCGCTTCGTGTCCTCCGCTTCACTCGGTCGAGTGGCAAATGTCACTCGGCCGAGGGGCATTTGGTACTCGGGCGGACGGCTTTCGTCACTCGGTCGAGTCGGGATTCTGGGGCAGACTGAAGGATTACAGTAAGTTGGACATTTTGGCTTGCCGTCGTCTGGGTGCCACTCGGACGGACGGAGTCTCCTCACTCGGCCGAGTCGGCGTGCGATGCTCGGCCGAGTGCACGCCGATACATCTCTGTTGCGTGTCCGATCTGGCCGGCCGAGCGGGGTCTCAATGCTCGGCCGAGTGACTCCTTCACTCGGCCGAGTGGCATACTGAAAATGCCCAATCTTCATCTTTTCGCTCCCCCGTCGCTCCTACGACGTTCTTTCTTCTTCCACTCCTCTTCCATTGCAGAATAACCCTCAAAAGGGCCATGGTTGACACTCCGGAGTGGGTGCAAATCCTCTTGATCTCACAATCGATCCAAATCGCTCCATATTTCCTGAAATACGACAAAAACAAGAAATAGTGAAAAGTATCGCAATATTGTCGAATAATCGTGAAAAGCGTGATATGGGCGATCAAAACGGTATGCAAATATGCAGAAAAAAGGTGTAAAATATGGAGTGATCAAAATCCCCCAAGCTAACCTCTTACTCGTCCTCGAGGAAGATAAGTAGAGAGACGAACTCGGGAGATGAAAATATAGAAAATGAAACGAAAGAAAAAGAAAGAACACGAGGTGGAAGTGGTTGCTAGATTATTCTCTCAGATCTCAAGCCATAAGCTACACATCACGATAACTTGGAAAATACGAATCACATGCTATAAGGATTTCAAATCTTACTTAGACATGGTACTTGCAAGCTTTTAATAGCAATAAGAGGGACTCTCTAAATTCATACAATCAATTCATATCCACATCACACATTTCATAGAACTTAATATACAAATGTTGGCAATGCACTTTTCAATCAAAAGTTATAAATGAAGCATATAAGATACACACCAAGCATGCAATAGAGAATAGAATAAGAGTCATGGCATTCACATATTTATTTCAATTCATAAGAAATCTCCATAACTTAGGTATTTTGCTAAGTTTCAGCATTATCAAACTTCCCCATTCGTGCACCTCTCCACTCTAATGTCGTACTTACTCATATGGTCAAATGAATTCAACCCCCCCAAGCTTAGCTTGAGGCATCGCATCTAAAGGAATATGATAGTGGAAAATGGGATTTTTGCCTTGGTTTTCCCAAGTATTTTGTGGCTCCAATAATGAGATAGAGAAACAATTTTTTTTTCTTCTTTTTTTTTTCTTTTTGATCTTTTTTTTGTTTCTCACTTTTCTTTTTGGATTTTTGTAGGAGCTATTTGATTTGTATTTTTGGTTTTTGGCTCCTTTTTGGATTTTTGGACTTTTTGGAGCTAACTTTTCTTTTGTGGGGATTTTTGGGAAATAGATGCGATATAAGTAGCTTTAGGAGGTGAACTCAAGTGACATGTAGAGAATAAAAGATATTTGTGGAGAAAGAAATAATGTAACACTCGGTTCACTATAAGATGTGCACGAACGGTTCAATAAAATAATACTTCAACTAAAACTCATATGTAAGCATGGATATTCTCAATCATATCAATAAATAGTGAAGTCAAGCGGTAAAGAGTACTTTCATATCAAGCATGCAACAGAAGGTGAATAAGATAATAGGGCAGATGCTTCCATTATACAATTGATGCGTGAATCTTGGAGCACTTCCAACAAAAGCATACCAAACACTAATCCATACATTTAGCTTCAATTAATATCATGCATTCATATAGAGGAATCATCAAAAGAATATATAAGCAAGCACATGGATAGTAGGACTATGAAATACGCTAAGTAGCATGGCAAGGAATAATAAGCATCGTGATGGTTGCTAAAGCAATAAGAGACATCATCATAAGGAACACATCTAGCAAAAGAAGAGAAAGGAAAATAAAGAAATAAGAAAAAATAAAAGAGGGGAAAGAAAAGAGAAACAAGTACACAATATGATGCATGAACACACATAAAAGGAAAATAAGATGGAAAAAATCAAAAAGATGATGCAAAAATTTTGAAAAATTCTAAAAACCCTAAAATAAAGTAAAAATGCAACTAATGCATCTAAATGGCATGGAAATGCACTCCCCCAAGCTTAAACTTCACATTGTCCTCAATGTGATCATAATGAAAGAATATGAGGAACAACGATAATAATAAGGGGGTGAATGAAAAATGATGAAATGAATGACATGAAATCCTAATGCAACTACATGCACATACAATGATGCATGAGAGCGCTTTCCCCCAAGCTTATACCAAACAATCCTATTCAAATGACTCAATCAAAAATGTCATGGCTTTGCAAAGCGTAATCAAGTCAAATGAATAAGAAAGTAAGGTTTCACTTGAAAGAAATGCTCGAATGTGGTGAGCAAAAAGGATATGACACATCAAAATATAAAGAGGGCAATCAATATATATAATGGGTTTGGGGTGTAAATGATTATTGTGGCCGTCATATGAGGTGATATTTATTCAAGCAAATCTATACAGTCCTCTCGCTGTCGAGAGAATTCGTGTTTATTCAAAGCATAAAAATTTCTACACTACTGGATTAATATCACCTATAGCAAAAGGCGGATCCAGTATCTTTTCCGGTGCAGGCAACTGCTCCAACTGCTCCTTCCGTGGCTCCGCCAGGCTCGTATGTCCATGAACACCAACGAACTCCAGCAATGCATCCTCCAGCATTCCCACAAGGACTCCACCTGAACCCTGCAGAGAATAGGATGCATCAGTTCGCCACAAAAAATTCACCCTCATAATAAAAGTATCCCAAAGAGAATCGCCTATAGAAATGTATGGAATAAATAATGGTGGACGATACTTCCCTGGAAATAATCCAATATCCTCACGTGTCGTGATAGCTGTCTCCACGGTGTCTTCTCTATGCTGCTCAGGTAAATCTAGATCATAGATGTGGACCCCATCAAGATGCTCCTCATCATTGTCAGACTCATCCCAGTGCACCCCTTGATCATATTCATATGTGTCCATGGGTGCTAACTCCTCGCTCTCCTCCTCATATACGTCCCATCGTACCTCTTGATCGTATGTACATGAATCCTAAAGGGGGGCCAAAAGCTCTGTGGGATAGTCCTCTGCGTCAGTGGGAGGATGAGGTGGCTGCGGAAGCTCTAATGTAGGAGGATAGTGCTCGGGATCCTCATGAATGGCTGTGTCCTCGTCCCGATGCATGACCTCCTCGGTGATAAGCTCTGGCTCTGTGTGTAAGGCCTCCTCAAAAGCATGCTCTGGCTCGATAGTGTGCTCATTTGCCTTCTCGTCAACTATCAATGTAGGCTCTCTCTGGGATGGTGATGCTGGCTGCTCAGGTGTGTCAACTTGTGGGGATGTATCATGTGGACGGGAATGCCCGCAAGCAATCCGAAAATATAGTCTATCCCCCTCAAGACTGACATGGATGTCCTCCTCAATTGTTCCTGCAGCTGAAACACGGTTCATAACAAAATCTGTAAATCGTAGCTCAAATGCATCACCTGCTGTAATGCTCTCTGAACCGGTGAACCTCACTGACTCCAAGAGACCCTCCAATAATCTCTGAAATCCATCCTCCTCTGGCTGCGCTGGTGGCTCAATTTCTGCTTCCTCCACTGTACCTTCGTCCATCCACTCTTCATATGCAACAGCTGTATTGTAGGATATGGGATCGACGGCGGCACATTCTGGCTCTGGTAATATGATTGGAGATGCTTCTTGCCCATAAGATGAAGGAACAGAACTGATATCTTTGGGAATCATCGCAACCTTAAACATGAGCGCATTCATTTCAAGTTGCCTCTTCACCCGTTCCAATAGAAGGTTACCCTTTTAAAGCCCGGCTTGCATTTCAACCTGGTGTGCATGCATCTCATCAAAAAAAATCCTTTGTCTCTCATCAAGCTCGGGCCAGTGCATCTCCTCAAAAAAATATTCTCCCATCTGAGCATTCTGATCATAATAGTATTCTCCCATCTGAGCACTCTGATCATAATAGTATTCTCCCATCTGAGCACTCTGATCATAATAGTATTCTCCCATCTGAGCACTCTGATCATAATAGTATTCTCCCATCTGAGCACTCTGATCAAAATCTGTGGTCCACGTAGTGTAATCCATAACACCTGATCAACAAAGATAAATACCTGGAGAAAAATATCAGTGGTACAAAAGAATATAGAAATGATAATAATGGTGGCAGTGGTGAAAATTTCCTTTTTATTTATTTTTTTTTCGTATTCTAATCAACCTAATTGTGACAAATTGGCACCCAACGGAAACACCTCCCCGGCAACGGCGCCAAAAACTTGATCGCGCCTGGGCGTACACCCTAAAGAGCGACGGTTGTAGTTTTACCGCAAGCGCACGGTCAAGTGGCGAGCGGGTATCGAACACGAGGAGGTGGTGTTGGTTCCAATCTATCCTAGGTTGGTTTGACTACGAATGTTTTATTGGTGGAGATGGTTATGGAATGATATAATGGAAATGGTGGTGGATGTCGGTGTCGATGATAAAGAAATCGGTCAAATATCGATTTAAATACAATATAATAAAAGAGGGAATTTGCCTTGCGGCGATCCTGTCACAATCGTCGGGCAAAGTATGGGGATATAAAATCAAATAAAGGCGTCTAGGGCTAGGGAATCCCCACTACGGACCGTCATGCATCATTGTTAATAGTGAATCTCAATATTACTAGACTTGCGTTGAGGTGAACTAGTCGCAACTTAATGTAGAACCAAGCTCACGCTCTCGCGCTATTGCCGGTCTATAGCAAACCTAGGTTAGAGCCCAATCTCTTGCAAACCCTAACCTAAGCCACTAGCATGAGGATCGACATCATCGTCCAATCGCTCCTCGAGCCCACTCTCGTGCAAACTCGAGTTACGATCTAGGTTGTGATACTTCGTATTCGTCCAATCTCTTGCAAACGAATATGTGTATAGATTTACAATTAAAAATCCTAGCTTTGGTCCAATCTCTTGCAAACCAAATCTAGAGAAACCCAATTGTAAACCTAAATCGAATATCTAGGCCTTCCCATCGATTAGAATCCAATCTCTTGCAAATCCCAAATCGATGGAAATCCCTAACTATCCGTAGGAAATCAATCACAACCTAACCTCCTAGCAATTCTAGCAATTTAGAATTCATTCTTCACAAATATGAAATTAGATCCATAGGGTTCATCCCCAAACCCTAGAACAACAAATCTACTCTAGCATAGCAATAAGGATATGAGAATCAATAAAAATCATTGCTTGCATACAAAAAGATAGAAAAACAAAGATTCAAATAAAAAGAAGAAAATACTTAGCTTGATGAAGATCTTCAATCCAAAATACAAGCTTTTAAATCCAAGAGGGGGCCTAGGGCATGGCCTAACCTCTAAAATAATCCTAAGAAAAACATATTGGGGACTAAGAAAACATCATAGGGATCCCCTCTAATGGTGGCTACAAACCCCTTAAATACTCTCCCAAAAACCCTAGCAAAACTGCCTAAAAAGCCCCTGAAAATCGGGCCCAAAACTGAATCTGCGCGTGCCCAGAAATCTGCGCCAGTTACGACTCGGCCGAGTGGAAATCTCACTCCGTCGAGTGGAAATCTCACTCGGTCGAGTGGACAGCTCACTCGGTCGAGTGGAAATCTCACTCGGTCGAGTGAACTTTCCTGCAGAAACTCCAGAAAACAGCACTCTGTTAAAACTGTCAAAAACTGTCAAAAACTGGTCACTCGGCCGAGTGGAAATGTCACTCGGCCGAGTGACACTGACATGCAAATTCCAGCACTGCAGCATCGACTTGCAGAAATTCCCCAGATTTCATCCGACCTTCAATTTGCGCGTTCTTGGCGGCGTTGGAATCGTCATGAAGTCTACTATCCATAAAAAATATGAGAAAAATAATTAACCCACTGCAATGATAGCAGATTTCAAAAGAGTTGGAGGATGTCTGAAAATCTGGGCGCTTCGTGTCCTCCGCTTCACTCGGTCGAGTGGCAAATGTCACTCGGCCGAGGGGCATTTGGTACTCGGGCGGACGGCTTTCGTCACTCGGTCGAGTCGGGATTCTGGGGCAGACTGAAGGATTACAGTAAGTTGGACATTTTGGCTTGCCTTCGTCTGGGTGCCACTCGGACGGACGGAGTCTCCTCACTCGGCCGAGTCGGCGTGCGATGCTCGGCCGAGTGCACGCTGATACATCTCTGTTGCGTGTCCGATCTGACCGGCCGAGCGGGGTCTCAATGCTCGGCCGAGTGACTCCTTCACTCGGCCGAGTGGCATGCTGAAAATTCCCAATCTTCATCTTTTCGCTCCCCCGTCGCTCCTACGACGTTCTTTCTTCTTCCACTCCTCTTCCATTGCAGAATAACCCTCAAAAGGGCCATGGTTGACACTCCGGAGTGGGTGCAAATCCTCTTGATCTCACAATCGATCCAAATCGCTCCATATTTCCTGAAATACGACAAAAACAAGAAATAGTGAAAAGTATCGCAATATTGTCGAATAATCGTGAAAAGCGTGATATGGGCGATCAAAACGGTATGCAAATATGCAGAAAAAAGGTGTAAAATATGGATTGATCAGCGTCCCTCTTCAAAAAGCGTTGGTAGATCTAGGGGCTAGTGTGAGCCTCATGCCTCTCTCCATGTTCTTAAGGCTAAACACCGGGACGAAGTTGAAACCTACCGACATGCGGATACAATTGGCCGATGGGCAAATAACAAGGCCGGTAGGGATAGCCGAAGACATCCCGCTACAAGTCCCGGGAGGAATATGCTTGCCATGTGACTTCGTGATCATGGACGTTAAGGAGGAGGGAGATACTTCATTGATACTTGGACGCCCGTTCCTCGCCACCGACGGAGTCATTGTCGACATGCGAGAAGGTACCCTAACCTTAAATGTCGGTAACATAAAGGTGGAGTTTCACATTCCTAAGGCTATGAAACACATGCCTTACCACGAGGAACTTGACTACATGGACCTCCTTGATGAGGTAATTGAAGAGGCGATCCCCCACTCAATCGGCGCCCTTTTCGATGAAGATTTTGATGAAGGCCCGGATTTAGGCCAAGATGAGAAGATAGATGATTCCCCCGACCTCTCCGCTGAAAATGATGAAGGCGACGCTGATGTCGCAAGGATTCGAGAGCTCTGCAAGCTCTCGAAACAAAAGTCTCCGAAGAAAGCTCCGCCGGCACGGAGATCGGCATCACCGGTAAAGCCGTTGACCGGAGCAAATGCTAGCTTGGGGGAGCCTCCCCCCAACACTATTCGAGACGAGAGACCACCGCGGGAGAACAAGCCGCCGCAACTTTCGAATCCAAGCGTTCTCCCCGGAAAGTTTGATGGGTGCATCTCATATGCACCAAACATCCCGCATTAATTGAAAATCATAGGGGGTCGAGCTCACGAACTTAAACGATCGCTTGTCGGGAGGCAACCCGACAGTTATTGCTTTATTTTTACTTTTTCTTTATTTTTGTTTTAGAAATTTTTAGTGTTTTGAGTCGTTCGCCCAAAAATTTTGTGATAACGGGTCCTATTTTTCTTGACAGGAGAGGAGATAGGTAAATCCATCATGAGGAGGATGAACGAGACGACGAGGAGCGCCCCAGGAAGACGCTCGATGCTTAGGAGTAAGATGAAATCGACTGGAGGAAGAAAGACGGAGTTTAGAGCCCAAACGAAGACAAACAGCAGAAAACAAGGCTCACTCGGCCGAGTATACTAGTCACTCGGCCGAGTACACAAGTTCGTCCGGCCGAGCCGCTCATGAACAAGGAAAGTCTGCTGTACCCAACTCTCTGTTTATTTCCTTGATTTCAGTATAACTGCTACTCGGCCGAGTATATATTTTCACTCGGCCGAGTAAAACGGATACGCTCCTAGGGCGAGTCTTGCCGAGTAGCTTGAGCCACTCGGCCGAATGGACTTACTCCACTCGGCCGAGGCTGGCAAAGCCACTCGACCGAAGCGTAAGCGGGGAGGATTTTCCATTGATCCCACTCGGCCGAGTAACATAGTCACTCGGCCAAGTCGTAACTTTTATTATATAAGGGGCTGCGGGGCGGCACAATTTTCGAAACGAAAAAAATTCCCAAACCGTGCGACCCCTCAGCTCCCCTCGCCCGCTCGCCACGCACACAGCCCCCACTCACCCGACCGGCCACCTCGCGCCGCCGCTCGGCCAGCCACCGCCGGCCGACCACCCACCGTGACTCGCCCGAGTCGCCGCCGGCGGCGCCGCTCCGATCATCTCCGGTATCGCCTATTTCGCCCCATTTCTCCTCTTTTTGTGTGTTTTTAGAGGATCCATGTGTTAAACGACCCCCAAACCCTAATCAATTCCTATATCTATCTATTATACCCCTAATGCCCCATACATTTTGAATATTACCCGCTGATATCGCCATTTCATGCGCAGGTTGTTTTTTGGAGCTTAGGGGAGCCCCGGGGAGCTTCTACGGACTGATTTGGGCTTCGCGGAGGCGCTGACTTCGCACGCTTCCATTGCTTAGCACTCGCGGCGTGTCTGGGTATACTCCTTCCATTCTTTTGCACACACCGCGCTTTTTACACTTTTCGGCGCACGCTCGGGGCCGATATGCCGCCCCGGACACGGCCGCGGTCGAAGAGAGCTTCCGCCAAGCGGAAGCGGTCGGATGACGCCGGCCCCTCCCACGAGTTGGAGGACTCTCCTCCACCGTCTCCCACACACCCCATCCACCCAGCACAGCCTGCAGGCCCCGCACACCCCGCACAGCCTGCAGCGCCCTCACAGCCCGCACAGCCCGCACAGCCACTCCCCGCCGCTCCACAGCCACCACCTCCGGCTCCACTGGTCGGGCCGCTCGGGATTACGTTCCGAGACGACGCACACCGCGCCGTCTTCGAGCGTATCTCCCAGCGCTCGATCGTACCCTCCAGGTTTGCACACCTTGCCGACCTAGGACGCCTGGGGGTACTAGAGGGGATGCTCACGTTGTACGACAACGTGGGCTGGCGAGATTTCTTCCAGGTGTCGGCGGACACGTTCACCCGCCTGACACTTGAGATTCTTAGTTCGATCGCCCGGACCGACGAGGGATGCTCGTTTCGGTTCATGGATCGGGAGTGCCAGGTCACTCTCGATATGATGAGAGCATTTTTCTCGTGGCCCGCTGTCCCCGGAGCCGATCGCGGTTACGGCCCCACCCATATCCCCCCACCTTCCTTCGACGCCGGTGCCTTCTGGGCCCGGATTACGGGTCTTCACGCTGCCTTTGACCCTAGTAGGGCCAAGGCCTCGGCCATTGTCCATCCCTGCCTCCGCATTGCTCAGCGCCTTATGGCGACAACCTTTTTGGCCAGATATGAGCCGGGCACGATGCCTACGCCAGAGCTCTACATGCTCTACGCGATGACACGTCCCAGAGCTCTATCTAGGGATGGCGATGAGCTTGTCCCCGTCGTCGTGATTGATGTCGCGGCATGGTTTTTAGACCGCATCATTGTATCGGTGGGCGCTCGCTCACCGATATGCTGCGGCGGCCTGATCACCTTGCTTGCCCTTATGACCAGCGAGGACTTCCCTGACGACTTGCGACGAGTACCGGACCCCACTTCTTTGTCGATCGATGTTATGGCCCGGATGAAGATGCTTCGTCCGCACGGTGAGCGTCACTGGGTCTGGTTGCACGGCCCTTACGGTGCCGATTACATGATTCTTCCGAGCCCAGCTCGGACTCAGATTGCACCAGCCCACGTTGACTGGCTCCCTGCGATGGATGTTCTCATCCCCGCTGCTTACGTGCTCGAGGCCGAGGAGGCCGAGCAGGCCCACGCTGCCCACGCTGCCCCCGCAGACCCTGTTGCACCTGCCGAGCCTGCCGCCCATGTTGACCCTGTGGCCCCTCAGCCTATCCCTGATGTTTCCGCTGCTCCTGACACCTCTGTCCACACCTCTGTCGGTGTCGGGAGTACCTTAGCTGAGCCCACCTCCACCACTCCCGCGGCTGTCACCACCACCACCGGCCCTCTGTCTGCTGAGCCTGTTTCCTTTGCACCCCCTGAGCGCCCGCCGACCGTAGTTGAGTGCGGAGATCCCTCTGTCTCCACTGCTTCCGTATTTTCCGAGAGTGTCGTGGCGTCTGTCCACACTTCTGTGCCACTGACCTCTCCGGCCGCCTCGCTGCCTCTTTTATACTCTTCTTTCGCTGCTGCTGCCTCTACTTCTCACCAGCCGGTGCCCCGGCCTCACACTGAGGCCAGGCCCACTTTTGCGAGCGCAGAACCTTTTGTACCCTTCCCCGCTGAGCCCGGCACATACGCGACCCGAGTATGCCAGCCACGCCCTGCACAGCCCCGACCGGTGCGTCCCTCTGCACCACCTCCCCCCGACACTGTACTTCAGAGCATTCGTGCTCTAGAGGGGGCGGTGAGTGGCCTCAGAGGCGACCTTAGGACCATGTCCGCCACCGTCACTGCGATGGCTGACCGCTTCGCCCTGATCCCCCAGATTCACTACTGTCTTACCCAGGTCTTGGAGCGTCTCCCCCGCGTACCCCCACCCACCCAGCAGGTTCCCACCCACACTTCCACACACACTAGGCCTGCTTCCACTTCCACACCCACACCCGCTCAGCGGCCTGTCCAGCCACCACCACCACTTCCGCCTCAGGACGGAGACGGCGCAGCACCACCTTCTTAGGCACCCTTGATGCCATCGATTATTCCTGCCGTTGTGCTGCCCGTTTCTGCTGGGTCCTGTTGCACTTTTGACCACCCCCCATCACTTATTTTGGGATTCTCATGTCGACCATATATTTATATATCTTTTCTGGGAGAGAGGGAGCGTTTTTGGTTACACTCTTATATATCTGTATCACTCCTATCTGTGCATGCATCATGTCCGCATCATATTTTCATTTCTTTATCTTTCTTTTTATTTTCATTTTTCTTTTCATCATGCATGCATCCTCACTTGCCCCTCACTTTACTTGTCTCTCGGTGTGCCACACTTTGCACATTGAGGACACTGTGCCATTTAGCTTGGGGGAGTGAGTTCTCACGTTCTTTTTCGATTTGCCACCTTTATTTTTAGTTTTTTCACACCGTTTTTCGCTTTTGCACTTATTTTTCATCATTTTTCTTTTATTTTGCCATGCATCACGTTTTTCTTATTTTTCTGTGTGCCGCATTGTAAATAGTTCTATTTTCCCTTTATCTTTATTTCTTTCTTTTTCATCTCATGCTAGAGATGACTTTTCTGTGATGATGATGACGTGGAGTTAGCTTATTCTATATGCATGATATTTTTGTCATGTCTTAGATTTTATTTCTGATATCATATGTTATGACTTGCCTTGCATCTAGAGATAGTAACCCACACTTTTTCCTCATGAAAATGGATGAAATTTTATTATTAGCTGAGGCTGAATATTCATATGTATGCTATCACAGAAAACACACCAAGATTCACGCATTAAATGCTTATATCTGGAGTACCGATTTCTTTTGCTATATCACTTCTATATGCATGAACTGTACATTTCACTTCAGGATGATTGAATGATGTTAGCCATGATAAATTTGGATTAGTTAGCTTTTTTTGTGATCGAAACTGAGTAGATTAGATTACCCTGCTGAAGTTGTCGTGCATGTCTTATAGAGTGAACCGATAGATATATTCATTTCTTTCTCCACAAATCTTGAACATCATTTCTCTACTTTTAAAATCATTGGTGAATCTCTCCTTAGCGATTCTATTATATGGCATTTCCCCCGCTATTAATTCCTAGCTCCAAATTTCTTATTCAAAAAAAAGAGAAAATATTCATGTATATCATTATCTCTCTTTGAGTTGGGATCATTGTGTATATATGCTTTTGCATCAAAAAAAAAAGAAAAAGAAAAAAAGAAAAGAGGAAAAATCCTCAATAAAAGATCCCATCTCACTTTCTTTCTCTTCTCTTTTCATTGCTTTTGGAGCTTTATAGAAATGGGGATGTAAATATTTTTTTATGCCACCACGCTTATAGATAAGCTTGGGGGAGGGGATCCATTGATGTGTGAGAGAGTGACTACTTGACGTTGCACGACAACCTAGGCTAAGTAATATTCTATACTCGGTGAGATTATTTCTAGCTTTACGAAATCCAGAAATCTAAGCCTAGCAATCATTTCATGAAATCCATACTTTTCTATTCTCTATATTCTATAGTGTGATACTCTTATACTCCTGATAGAAAGCGTTCAATTGAAAAGTGTGTGATCTGTGATTCGTATACCGCTTTAAATGATTCAGACGATGTTGATTATAAAATTATTCCGTTTTTCATGATTATATTGTTGTTCGTGGGTTTTCTATTTCTATTTGCACCATTATACTATGATATCAAAATAAAATTCTTTGACATGTGTTTTTCATTCGGTGCACGCTATATGAGTAAGTGAAACCCACGTCCTGAGAAAATGATCTAGCAGCTTACCTCTTCGCCTCTTTCTTTCTTCTTTATTTTCATTTCTTTCTTCTCCGTTTTTCATTCTTCATTTTTCTTCGCCGTTTTCGTTTTCCGAATCCACCGGGTTCGCCTTTTACTTATCTTCCTCGAGGACGAGTAAGAGGCAAGCTTGGGGGATTTTGATCACTCCTTATTTTACACCTTTTTTACCGCATGTTTGCATGCCATTTAGATCGCCCAAATCATGTTTTTCACGATATATCGACGATATTGCGATGCTTTTCACGATTTGTTGTTTTTGTCGCATTTCAGGTGATTTGGCGCGATTTGGAGTGATCTCGAGATGCGCTTACTCCAGACGGTCACCGATGACCTCCCCGAGGGGTATTTTGCTGTTGGAGACGAGCGGAAGAAGAACGGACGTCGCAGGAGCGAAGAGGAGGCCAAAACAAGCTGTTTGGGCATGTTTTGTGTCCCACTCGGCCGAGTGGAGAAGCCACTCAGCCGACCAGCGAGACACCGCTCGGCCGACCAGATCAGACACGATTCCTATGTGCACTCGGCCGAGCGACGGATACCACATCGGCCGAGTGACGAGACCCCGTCCGCCTGAGTGGCGCCCAGACGAAGCCCTTCAAAAATCTCCAAGTTACTGTTTTTCGGCTGCCTGAGCTTCAGAAGACCCACTCGGCCGAGTGGCTTATCCCGTCCGCCCGAGTACCATGAAGCCATCGGCCGAGTGACGACAACTCACTCGGCCGAGCCGCCCCCGAAGTGAAGACCCCTGAAGATCGATACTTACTGGAAAATTACAGGGTTTTCACTCGGCCGAGCGACATTTGTCACTCGGCCGAGTGCGACGCGCTGCCTGTAGCGAAAATTGTGGAAAACAGGCTGCGCAGGGGTATTTTGGTCACAGTTTTTGGACGATTTTGGGGGCTATTTAACCCATGTTTTTACCCTAGTTTTGAGGAGCCACTCTCTTAGATTTTTTGCAGCTTTTTAGATTAGCTTTTTAGTTTTATTCTTGTCATTGGAGAGGAGACAAAATTGGATTTTTGTTGGATTAATTGAAGAACTCCATTGGTTTGCTTTTCTCTTCTCTAAAAATTCTATTTTTATTGCATATCTCAATATTGTGATGAATTCTATTGCTTATTTCATTGATTATTTTTGTGATCTTGCTATGAATTGTGAGTAGTCGCCACGTCTTGGGGCGTGGGGATGAACCCTACAAGCCCTATTTCATGATTGTGATGAATTGGTAGGAATTTTGCTAGAATTGCTATTAGAGATTAGATTGGGATCAATTTACTACGGATGGCTAGGAATTCACATCGATTGGGATTTGCAAGAGATTGGATCCCAATTTGATAGGAAACCCTAGAAATCCGAATTGGGTTGGAATCGAATTTCCGTAGTATCGGTTTGCAAGAGATTGGGCCGATACTAGGGTTTCCGGTTCCAATTCCGCGCCAATACCCGTTTGCAAGAGATTGGACGGGTACGAACTATCCCAAACTAGGTCGTGGACCGAGTTTGCAAGAGATTGGGCTCGGTGCGCAATTGAACGATGATGTTGATCCTAATGCTAGCTTCCCTAGGCTAGGGTTTGCAAGAGATTGGACCCGAGCCTAGGATAGCTATAGACCGGCAACAGCGCGAGAGCGTGAGCTTGGTTCTACAGTCAGTTGCAACTAGTTCATCCAAAATCTTATTCTAGCCACTTTGATACCAATGAACCACTTTTACGAAATACGGTGAGTAGCGGGAATTCCCCATTCCCTAGACGTTCTTTATTTGATTTGATATTTCAGTACTTTGTCTGACGATTGTGACAGGATCGCCAAAGGAAAATTTCTCTCTTCTTGAATAGCTAGGTTGATCAGAACAAGCACGGTCATTCGTCCTCCCTGTGTTCGATAACCCGCTCGCTGTTACACCGTGCACTTGCGGTAAAACTACAACCGTTCTTTTGGGTTACATCCCGGAGCGATCACACACCTACATCTGCGGGGCCATGCCCAGAAAATCAGAATACTCCACTAAAATAATCAATGAGTACAATCACTAATTATCGTGATTCTATTAGGAGGAACAACCTCTCCCTCAATACAAACAGTGATGGGTGGTCTCTACCAACCCATGGAGTATTCTCGGCAAGCTCCCCTTGCCCGCAAGCTCCCCTTGCCCGCAAGCTCCCCTTGCACAACCGACTAGATCAACTCCCTTGATCCTACACACGTAGCCGTCGGCCTCCTCCCGGAGTTCTTCAAAACATTCGTCAAAAGTCGTTATTTCTAGCCGCCAATCTCCGCAACCCTTTCAATGCTTCTTGCCCTCAATCATCGAGCGGTTAAGGAAGTTTTCTTCAATCAAATCTCAGAAGATTGGCCACCCACCAAATAACTGAACCAAGATCGGAAATGGTTCAGCCAAATATTCTGAAAATGGCAACAACAATAAGTGGGCAAGATTCTCTCCAACCGATTCTATAACAAAATCCGAGAGATAGCAACTTCCAATTATATCTCCAACAGATCTTCAATTACAGCAATATATACCAGAAAACTTAACAGAATCTGAAAGGAGATATGAGGAATCCACCTTCAATAACCGCTGAAGACATTCATTCGATTCCAGCCTTTTGACACGGCATGTTGGACTTTATGTTGTATCGTAACGTTCAACATATCATCCAACATTGTCACCAGACGAGATCTCTCATACCATATTTGCAGATTCATACCTTCAACCACATCATCAGCAAATCTTATGCATACCAGCATCTAACAGAGTATTTGGAGAAGATCTAAACAATACTGCAAGATCTGAAAACATTCATATATAGAATCTTCAACCGCACATATCTTCAACCGCACAACCATTCAGATATGAACCCATTCATATTTTGTAACCACTATTTATGGGTAAATAACTTACTCTTTAATGCAGAATATCCGCCAATATTACTAGGATCACTTCGGGTAAGAAATCTCATATTCAAGGAACCACCGAAACTATTTCGGGTAAAATGATTAAAACAAATCTCATGTGGATATTTTGCTCATAGAATAAGGATCTATTTCTGGTAAATAAAACCAATAAATCTCAGCAAATATTTCCTCCCATCGATTTAGAAACTAACCAGATTCCCAAATATTCTCAACAAACCTCCATCAATTAAGGAACTAATTCGGGTAAGAAGGAGTATAAAAATCCCACCAATATCTGGAATCAATCAAATCAAGAACCTCTGATATTCTAGGCTACAAATCAGATCTGAGATCACCACGACAGATTTGTAGACCAAAACAACGTTTCTGTATACGAACAATTATTCCAGATCCCGAATGTTGAACATAATGTTACAACATAATGTTCAACATTTTGCTCAAACTGCTCAAAAACAATCCAGATTCCACAAACTGAGCTCTACAGATATAGTGCCACTAATGCCAACAAATATCAGCAGAAATTCAACCCTAACAATCTCCCCCTTTGGCATTATGTGGCACAAACCAAAGCAAGCGTCAACCAAGCACACATTCTCCCCCTTTGAGCCACAATAATCCAAAACACATTCTCCCCCTTACTAGAGCAACCCGAGCAGTGATCACCTCAAAAAATACAGCCAAATTATTCAGAAAAGACACCGCATTCTCCCCCTTTCAGCTAGCCTCACAACTCCAAAAGAAAATTCAGAAAAACTCAACCGAGGCACATCGAGAGGCTCAACATCTCAGGCACATCGGAATAAGAGAAAGAACACTATACCTCACATCTGACAGTAGGGTGACGCATGAAATGATGTCCAGGGTAGAAGACGAGCTCTGAGGGGCCGGAAAGTAGTTGGAGAAATGAAAACATCGGCGGTGTTGACAGAGGGTACATGTGAAGATTCAATGGCACCGGTGGAGGAAGAGCAGTGAGCAGAGCGGCGAGATAGCACTCTGATGATTCTAGAGGAAGATTCATGAGACTTTGGCGCAGGTTGCTCACAATAATCGTCGAGGGGAGATGTCGAGTCTGGTGTCATAACATCTGCAGCAACATTGTTCTGTGTTGTATCTAATGTTACAACATTATATACAACATGAAGTGCTTTCTCTGAAGCTGTAGTGTTCTTGCTGTATAATTCAGACTTTCTGACACATTGCTTCTTCATCTTCATATCAGGGTGTCTAACATTTCTTCCTTCTGACCAATCTCGCATGCGACTGAAGCAGTTTCTCTCAGTATGGCCTATGAACTTGCAGTAAGCACATGCAGGACGACCACCTTTTACGCATCTAGTCTGCTTCTTCTTCTGATCATGCCCTTTGTGCTGACCCATTCTTTCAAGTTCTTTGGTAACTTGAATTCTTCTTTCAGCTGACACAATATTGAAGGCTCCTCTATTGTATCCTACTCCGGTGCGATCTCCTGAAATCTTACCCATGTTTAAGATATCATCCAGCTTTGCTTTTCCAGAATTCCACTTCTCCAAAGTGCATTCAGCTTTCTCTGCCCTGAGAAGAAAATTTCTGAAGTTTCTTTCCAATTCTCTACAATTTCCCTCAGCTTTCAGACATTCGGTTTTGACCTCCTCCTTCTCTTTCTTTAGTCTATCATTCTCCTCCTTCAGGACTTTGTTGATATTGCAGATTTGCATCCATTTCTCAAACATCATCAGGTATGCTTTTCGAATATCATCGTTATTAACTTCTTCATCGCTATCAACTTCAGACTCAGATTCAGTGCAGGATGTTGTACTTAATGTTGTACATGATGTTGAACATAATGTTGCAACATTCTGTCTGACATTGGCTAGTTTGTTGTAATCAGGTCCCTTCTTCTGAGAGGCCACAAGGGCAATGTAATTACTGATGATGTCCTCATTTTTAACACTCCCATTAGAATCATCTTCACTCCAGGTACTAGTCGAGGACGTCCCTTTTTGCTTCTTCAAGGTGTTTGCACATTCAGCTTGGGTGTGCCCAAATCCTTCACATACTCTACACTGCATCCCTTTTCCTTTCTTTTTCCCTTTACTACTAATCTTCTTCAGCATTCTACTGATGTTTTTGGACAGCGATTCAATGTCGTCATCAAGTTCTGACTCATAATCAGATTTAGATTCTTCACAATCTTCTACCTTCAGTGCCACCCCTTTGTCCCATTTGTTTTGCTTCAAATTCATTTCATAGGTCTGAAGTGATCCCATGAGTTCATCCAATCTCATATTGGATGTGTTCCTTACCTCTTCAATAGCTGCAATCTTTGCCGAAAATTTGTCAGGTAAAGATCTCAGAGTTTTCTCTACTAACTTCTTTTGGGAGTACTTCTTCCCCAATTGAAATGTCTGATTTTCTATATCACGTAATCTTCCATTAAATTCAGCCACAGATTCATCATCATTCATTCTAAGATTTTCAAATTGAGAGGCGAGTATTTGAAGTTTAGAAGCTCTTAAAGTACTTGTCCCTTGATGAATATTCTGCAGTATATCCCATGCTTCCTTTGCATACTCACACGTAGAGATTAACTTGAATTGCTCTTCGTCGACAGCGGAAAAAATAGCATTAATTGCTTTAGAATTGCACAAGGCCGCATGTTCTTCAATCCGACTCCAGTCTCTTGCCAGCTTGAGGTGTTCTTTTCCATCTTTGTAACTTTCGGCCGGTGGTGTCCATCCTTCAATGACAGATATCCATGCCTTCTCATCAATGGACTTAATGAATGCACGCATCCGAGACTTCCAGTAAGTTTAGTTTGTACCAATGAGCAATGGAGGACGAACAACGGAGGTACCTTCTCGTGTAGCCATGATTCACGTACTGAAATCCAAGATCACACCTTCTTTAAAAACAAAGATACACGGGTGACCTGCTCTGATACCAATTGTTGTTTTCAGTACGTAGGAATAATCAAATAAACACAAAGAGTACACACAAGAATCAAGCAACGAAAACCAAAACTTGGTAACGCAGTTCGGTGCGCACACCTACATCTGTGGGGCCATGCCCAGAAAATCAAAATACTCCACTAAAATAATCAATGAGTACAATCACTAATTATCGCGATTCTATTAGGAGGAACAACCTCCCCCTCAATACAAACCGTGATGGGTGGTCTCTACCAACCCATGGAGTATTCTCGGTAAGCTCCCCTTGCCCGTAAGCTCCCCTTGCACAACCGACTAGATTAACTCCCTTGATCCTACGCGCGTAGCCGTCGGCCTCCTCCCGGAGTTCTTCAAAACTTTCGTCAAAAGTCGGTATTTCTAGCCGTCAATCTCCGCAACCCTTTCAATGCTTCTTGCCCTCAATCATCGAGCGGTTAAGGAAGTTTTCTTCAATCAAATCTCAGAAGATTGGCCACCCACCAAATAACTGAACCAAGATCGGAAATGGTTCAGCCAAATATTCTGAAAATGGCAACAACAATAAGTGGGTGAGATTCTCTCCAACCGATTCTATAACAAAATCCGAGAGATAGCAACTTCCAATTATATCTCCAACAGATCTTCAATTGCAGCAATATATACCAGAAAACTTAGAAGAATCTGAAAGGAGAAATGAGGAATCCACCTTCAATAACCGCTGAAGACATTCATTCGATTCCAGCCTTTTGACACGGCATGTTGGACTTTATGTTGTATCGTAACGTTTAACATATCATCCAACATTGTCACCAGACGAGATCTCTCATACCATATTTGCAGATTCATACCTTCAACCACATCGTCAACAAATCTTATGCGTACCAGCATCTAACAGAGTATCTAGAGAAGATCTAAACAATACTGCAAGATCTGAAAACATTCATATATAGAATCTTCAACCGCACATATCTTCAACCGCAAAACCATTCAGATATGAACCCATTCAGATTTTGTAACCACTATTTATGGGTAAATAACTTCCTCTTTAATGCAGAATATCCGCCAATATTACTAGGATCACTTCGGGTAAGAAATCTCATATTCAAGGAACCACCAAAACTATTTCGGGTAAAATGATTAAAACAAATCTCATGTGGATATTTTGCTCATAGAATAAGGATATATTTCTGGTAAATAAAACCAATAAATCTCAGCAAATATTTCCTCCCATCAATTTAGGAACTAACCAGATTCCCAAATATTCTCAACAAACCTCCATCAATTAAGGAACTAATTCGGGTAAGAAAGAGTATAAAAATCTCACCAATATCTGGAATCAATCAAATCAGGAACCTCCGATATTCTAGGCTACAAATCAGATCTGAGATCACCACGACAGATTTGTAGACCAAAACAACGTTTCTGTATACGAACAGTTATTCCAGATCCCGAATGTTGACCATAATGTTACAACATAATGTTCAACATTTTGCTCAAACTGCTCAAAAACAATCCAGATTCCACAAACTGAGCTCTCCAGATATAGTGCCACTAATACCAACAAATATCAGCAGAAATTCAACCCTAACAGTCACGAAAGGATACTCGGTGGGAGTGATTCCGACCCGTTGGGGGATCATTCACTAGTCCTAAGGCCAAGCTATAAGAAGGAGGAAATTTGTTAGGTGGAAGCAGATATAGAGTGTTGGAATACATAGGTGTCAGATATCTAGGATTCTCCTTAGCTGCCTCTTTGTTGGGCTATTTGTAGGCGAGCGCTTTGCCTTAACGCTCTCCTCACATTATGCTCGCGCATCCATGACGTTTATTTCCTCCCGCTGCGATGTCTGTATTGATGGCGGGTTAATGTGCAATCATTGTTCGCTCGGTTAGAGGAACCGTCTCCTCAATCACGGAGATCAGGCGATCAATCGGGCCTTTGTCATGAATATAGCGATGATGACCCGCACGTGAGGATCTCTGAGTTAGAGCACAGGGCCGTACTGGACCGAATAATTAGTCGCGGTTAACTTGACGGCATCTGGGCCGGACAGAGGCTGTATCACATCTTGTGACCTCGTCCTCCCTTGAGCAATGTAGTTCTCATTAGCATTTCTGCCGTCATCATCCAGTCCGTTCTAAAATCATGGCAGGAAAGCTGGTATATATATTCCTTTTGCATATGCTTAGTTTACAATTATCGTGTACAAGTTTAAAATTATCATGTACAATTATCAATCTTAGGATTCTAGTTGTAAAGTACATGTGATCTTTCCAAAACTCTGACATAACATGTTCAGATTAAAAAATTGGTTTAAACCTACTCCTGAATTAATGGCATCTTAACGTATCAAAGATCTTCCTGCCTTCTTGGATCGCCGGCCTCCTAAGCTGATCCAAAGAGCAGACAAAGAAAAGAGACACCTGAACCGCTTGTCTACCGCATGACAATGCCCTCAGGATTAGTCTCGTTGGCTCTCTCACTCTAGAGAAGAAGTCTTTGCATCCTGCTGTCAAATAATTTCCGCTGCTTTCATCACACAAATTAAGAAGCTCGCAGACTTGTTCCTGAAAGCAGAAGGGAAATTGCCAGGCGGCTTCCAAATCTAACGGCGGAGAAAACAGGAAGAAGACCGAATCCATTGGCTCTTTGCACAGCTGCACGTGAAGAAGCACAAAGTATCGTCTCATCTGCTGGCTGAAGCTGATGGAACTAGACCCGACCACGGTTCGGTTCGAACCGTGGAACCGAACCGGAACCGAACCGATTTGGAACCGAACCGAACCGGAACCGGCCGACCGGTTCCAAGAACCGGAACCGGAACCGTGCCAAGCCGGGTCGGTTCCGGTTTGCCCTTTTGTGGAACCGAACCGGAACCGGCGGTTCCGGTTCCCCGGTTCGGTTCCCCGGTTCCGGAACCGGGGAACCGATTCGGTTTTGACCAATTTGCTCACATTCTCAATTTTCTCACAAAGTTTTCTCACATTATTTGGTTTGGTTTGTTACATACTCAAGTTTCTCATATGTAACTTGCATTAAGTTGATTAGTGACAAGATATATTTCCTTTTTAAGTTATAGCCTTTAAATTTTGTTTACTTTTCATATATTTTCATCACAATCGAACCGGAACCGACCCCAAACCGGAACCAAACCGGAACCGGAACCGAAATGAAACCGGAACCGGAACCGGAACCGGAACCGGCCGAGAACCGGAACCGGAACCAGAACCGCTTCTAAAGCGGTTCGGTTCCGGTTCCGGGTTTTGCCGGAACCAGAACCGGCGGTTCGGAACCGGAACCGAACCGGAACCGAACCGCGGTCGGGTCTAGATGGAACTGTTTGATTCCCCCACGCTGGGCTCCGACAGGAAATGGTGACTGATGCCTGACCCGATGTCCCCATGCGCGACTGTAGCATGGGCTACTGGATCTACTGTGTCAGTAACTCAAATTTAATCTCGTGGCCAAACAAATTTAATCCAGGAGAATAAGTTTACTTGTTAATTTTCAAATGACAAAGAAGACAGCTCAAATAATTAGTTGGTAAATATTTTTTGTGGGACCGAGCCAACACTGTGTGTGCGTGTGTGGTGTAGGAGCAAGAGACGGGGATAAGAAACACACATATGACTAACAAGCTAAAATCTGTTACATCCATGGCTTGATACAACTCAATGTTCATTTTGACTTGTAGTTGTAAGTGTATTAACATGATTTATCCTCTTTCTTCAGTATGACAACCTTGGCAACTATGAATATAAATAACCTGGAAATTAACCTTCCATTATTGTATTCGGCTTTCATGATTGTATCCCGCTTATGGATGTATCTGTAAGAAAAATAGGCAGAATACCGTGGCTAAACGAGGTGGAGCAGAGAAACAGAATACTTATCAGAAGAGTTTCACGGTTGTGTCGTGGGAGGACCACTGACTTTAAAGCAATTACGGCTCGACTTCGATGGTAATCGATAGCCTCGGTTTCTATCCAAGGTTAACACAACAGCCTCTATACGCGTCAACTCGCAGGTAAAGGCTTTGTAGTTTGCATTTTCCCCGGAGAAAGAGAAGAAATTTTTTTAGTAAAGAATTCTTTCCGCGTATTTTTTCTTGATGAATGAAGATGGATATAATTAAAAGTTCAAAAATAGCTGTTATGAATTCAAAACGAGTTTTAAAATAGGCTCTGAATGCTACGTTTTAAAACGAGGCTTTAATCAAATATTAATGAGAGGTTTTGAATGTTGCAATAGATACATCAATCAATTAGAACGAGACATCAATGAGCCATGTCCAAAAAAGCAAAGTCACGCGCACCACGGCCGACGGGCGGCAGCGCGCGTGTGGTGGACCCAAACTCACGTAGGTCATCTCCTTTTCACAAAAGAGTCATACCTCTTGTGGCACACCCCCAAGTCCCAACAACTCCCTAATAAACCTTTTCAAGGCAAATTGTCTAAGCAATATGAGACTAAGGGTTAGTGAGAATGAAACAAAGGCTTTTGAGAGCCTATTATTTCCAACGGAATCTATCAAGTACATGAATCCTACCTTTCGCATACGCATATCCTATCACATGCGTATCCGCATCTAAAAAGAATGACAGAGACAATTTTGAATGGATGTGAACTCTGAAAATATAAGAAGCGCTTCCATGCATCAATCAAACAGTTCATTATAATAAGCATGTTTTATATGCCTCTACATTACAATTCGAAAATCCTTTTTTACGTTGTAGACGGATGAGATAAATAGTTCACGGCATTATAACACAAGAACATCGATGTTCATGTTGGAAGAATAATTAAATCGAAGTCATGTGTAATGCCAGCCAAATTCAGCGTATCCATTTGGATTCTAGCGTGGATTCAGGGAATTGTACAGGGGTTCATTGAAGAGTCCGTTGGCGTGTAAGGCGGAAAAGCTTGGGCCCGCCCAGCTGAGCCCGGGATACAGGCGTCCGTGGTGGGCGTTGGGGCTGTCCGCGTTAGCGGCACTGACAACGACGGCCGCGATGATGACAGCCACTCAAGAAAAGTAAAATGCTCTTTGCTTCTTAACAACTGAGGTGTATGTACGGCTTTTTTATTAAAAACATGGAATATTTTGCATCACATCTTGTCTTCACATCACATTTTCACTCATTCAAAAACAATATTTTTTGGCACTGAATCATACATGTACTTCAATTGTTGAGGCGCAGATAGCAATTATCAAAGAAAAAGATTGTAATATTTCAATTTTGTTGTGAATGGAAATAACCAGAGTTGGTTAGGATTGCGGGTATCTTAGAGATACGCCCATATCTATGTATTCGATGTATCTACTCTCCTACCATGCCTATAAATAAAGGGCTGGGGGTTCCCCCCAGTAGTTGATTCATAACACGTTATCAGCACGAGCCTCTAAATTTTTTCCTTTCCACAAATTTTTCCGTTCGTTGCGAAGGCGAAGGCGAAGGCGAGACGGGAGATCCACGAGCGCGGTGCAAGGCTTCCTCCATCGAAGGTCGTCACCCGCGTAGGGCTTCGAGCAACCGTCGCTATATCCGGAGGACGGATATAGAGGTAAAAATACTAAAAACAATACTTTTAATCATACGTATGATTACCCCTCCCCTAGATCTCACAAGATCGTCATGGGGATTCATCGTCGCCTTGAAAACGACGGATTTTTCTTCCCAAAAATCAAATTTTTTTTCGGGTTTTTTGGATTTTGTCAAACCCTAAATCAAAACCCGCCGGCGGCCTCGCCGCCGCCCCCCCCCCCCCCCCCCCCCCCCCCCCCCCCGCCCCCCCGGCCACGCCACCCCCCCATAGGGGGGCGGCCCCCGCCGTCCCCCCCTGCAGGGGGCGCGGCGGCCCCCTCCCGTGCCCGCCGTCCCCCCCCCCCCCCCCCCCCCCCCGCAGAAGGGGGGCGACGGCCCCCGCCGTCCCCCCCCCCCCCCCCCCCCCCCCCGCAGCGGGGGGCGGCGGCCCCCTGGCCACGCCCCCCTCTGCGGGGGGGGGCGGCCCCCGCCGTCCCCCCCCCCCCCCCCCGCAGCGGGGGGGGCGGCGGTCCCCTGGCCACGCCCCCCCTCTGCGGGGGGCGACGGCCCCCGCCGTCCCCCCCCCCCGCCCTGCGGGGGGCGGCGGCCCCCGTCGCTCCCCCCCGCAGCGGGGGGTGGCGGCCCCCTGGCCACGCCCCCCCCCCCCCCCCCTGCGGGGGGCGGCGGCCCCCTGGCCCCCCCCTCTCTGCGAGGGGGGCGGCGGCGGCGGCGGGCCCCCCCCCGCCGTAACCCTAAACCGCACTGTTTCAGAGTGTTTTCTCACTACAGAGCGTTGACCGTGGACAACCCGGTCAACGTGGTCAAGGGGCCCGCTTGGGTCCCTCGGGGGCTTCGAATCGGTGCAGATGGGACGAGGGGAAGCCTCGGCCCAGGTTGAGACGCTCGGCCTCGGACGGACGAGCACGGCCTCGGAGGAAGGAAGATGAGGGGTAGCCTCGGTCGTCCAGCTAGAGGCACGATCGGCGAAGGGCGAGGGGAAGCCTCGGACCCAGTTAAGACGCTCGGCCTCGGTAGGATGTGCTCGGCCTCGGCGGGCGGACCGTGAGGGGAAGCCTCACTCGTCCAGTTGATTGTGAGGTTGGAGAGAGGCGAGGGGAAGCCTCGGCCCGTTGATCAGCTGTCCACCTGCGTAGACGAGAACGCTCGTCAGGGGGCCGGACCTAGGTTCCGGCCAAATCCCTTCCGATGCCTAAGTCAGATAGAGATCTGAAAGAGGAGGCCCGGCGGAGACGGTTCGACTCGTGAGGAGATCGGAACGGCGTCTCACGGCGCGAGCGGGGGAGGAAGGAGATGAGATGGGGGAGCTAGGTCGTTGATGGAGTACCTTAGGTTTTAGATACCTGAGATGCGGTCCCGTTCTTCGTCGTCTTCCTAGCCCTTTTGTAGAGCTCCCAGCGTGATTGCCTCTGGCCCACGTCCCACGCCCACCCTCGATCGTGCCCCATCAATCCGCCCCCTCGCCGCCGCTCTCTTCGCCCTGCCAGCACCTCCCCATTACCGCCATTTAGTGGTCGCGCGTCCGGGGGAGCGGTTTTCGCAGGAGTGGGCGAGTGACCAGCGGGTTATCGGGGCCGGGCCGGATCGACATTCGAGAAGATCCCTTATAGGGCCTTTGTAGAATGGGCTTGAGGATGCAGATGGGCTCTCGACCAGTAGTCGGGCTCCTGGGCTCGTGTCTTTTGGGTCTCGGTCAAATAGGCGTAACACACACAAACAGAAAGAAAAAAAACTGTGCCTGAGCTGTGGGCCTGAAGCCCACAGCAGATCTGTGGGCTTCAGGCCCACAGAATTCAACACAAAAAAAATTTCAGATCTGTGGGCCTGAAGCCCACAGCAGATCTGTGGGCTTCAGGCCCCACAGATTTCCCAAAAAAAAACCAGATCTGTGGGCCTGAAGCCCACAGCAGATCTATGGGCTTCAGGCCCACAGATTTTCATTCAAAAAAAATTGGGGGGAGGCAAAGGGCTATAAACTTGCCTTAAAAGGCAAATTATTAGCCTAAAAATTAATTTAAAAAGGGGATTTAAGGGCAAAATATTCGTGAAAAATCACGGTAAATTACGGGACAAATATCGGGCAGGCGAGGACTTTTTGGGGATTCTTAGGGGGCTTTTGGGATGATGAGGGAAACTTTTCCCTCTGACAAAGAAAATGTTAATTTGGGCTCTTAATCAATTTAATTGATTAAACCCCATTCAAATTACAACCTTTGCATTGTAATGATGTTTTCTGCAAATATCATATTTACATACTTTGCATCTCTGGTATATTCTGTTGGATATTATATGCGTGGTTATGCATTGTGTTTAAAACTTAATAATTAGGAAGATCCTGCGACCGCTCTGCCGTTAGTAACCTAACGGTGTATGACGTTGCCCAGTGGTCCAATAATTATTAAGTGTTTAAATTATTTATCCATCTCTGCGAATATTAAATGCCTGTGATGCCTGTGATGAAAATGTCTGATGAAAATGTTGATGAGCACAATATTTCTGCATGAATTGCTAAATGTGGTTTTTGGATCGGCCGTTTAGTCCCACAGTTTATTTCCTGCACTTTCTTTTATTTTTGAGAGAAATTGTAGTGAGGAATTTATGTAAATGTCAAAGAAAGAAGACCAACTTCCATAGAGACGGAGGCCACGCTTGAAGATGGAGATATCATATGGGACCCACTGGGTTTCCAAAGTTGTATTTTCATTTTCTTTAAGCTGCAAATTTGTATAATTTGGACTGTGGACTTTTTTGGACTCTTTCTTGTGGGACTGGCCGATCCACACATTTAGTTTTTCGTTAAACATTGCCTCCGCATGAAAATGTTTTCTCTGAATTAATTATTAATTCATGCATGTTTGTGCTCTGCTAGATAAATGGCTAATATTGCAAGCGTTAATTTCGAAGTACTGGAAGCATCAGGTAGAAACTATCTAAGCTGGCAGCTATATGTAAAGTTTCACCTGCGAGAAAAGTCCCTCATCGCTGCTGTGACTGAAAAAGAAAATGTTAGAGATATAGAGAAGGCGCAAGCCATCACCTATATTTGCCGCCATGTGGACAAGACCTTAAAGGCTGAATACCTTACGGTCGAAGATCCACTTGAGCTATGGACTGCCCTTGAGGACATGTATAAACATCAGAAACATGTTATACTCCCAAGGGCACGATATGAGTGGGAGAACATGAGACTACAGGACTTTAAGTCCATTGCTGAGTACAACTCAGCACTTTTTTAGCATCACCTCACGCCTGAAGTTGTGTGGTGAAAAAGTCTCAGAAAATCGCATACTGGAAAAGACGTATACGTCCTTCCATGAAAAAAATGCGATACTCATGCAGCAATACCGTGAACGCAAGTTCACCAAGTATTCCGAGCTGCCGTCATGTTTACTCATGGCCGAGTAAAACAGAGAGCTTCCTCTCTCCACTCACAATATACGATCCCCGGCACTGCCCCCCACCAGAAGCTCACTATTCCTCTTCCTTCAAAAAGAAGAGAGATAATAAAAGAAAAGAAAAACCACAGAAGGGGGGTCAACAGAAAAATGCCAAGGGCCATGTACAGCAGCAGCGAAATAATGAAAGTAAGCGGAAGTTCACGAGGCACAGAAATAACAAAAATAGAAATGATACACCCCCACCCAAGAGGAAATGGGAAGACCAGTGCCAAAATTGTGGCATGAAAGGCCACTGGTCCAGAGTGTGCCGAACTCCGCATCATCTCCAGGATTTGTATAAAGAGAACAAGAAAAATAAAGCTGAAACAAACCTTATGACATCTGATGCTCCAGTTAAGTTTTTCAGCTGACGACTTCGAAAATAATGACATGCTTGACTAACCTTTACTTTTATCTTAGCAAATTGTTTAGAACATCTCACGTTATGAGAGCTTTTGTATTACGCAATCTGTTTTGATTGAAAAATTTTAGTAGACAATAAATGAATATGTCTATCTGAATATGCATGTGCCTTTATGTTTCATCTTTTGAAACCGTTCTCATAAATAATTAGTAGACAATAAACACGTACGATCTCTTTCAATACAAAGCCCAATATCAGGGCTATATTGAAGATCCAGGGAATGCAACACAGTTGCCCCCAAACGACACAAAAATAAAGGATGCACTAATCCCTCCGAATTCCAAAAGAAACTTTCTAAGTTTCAAGGACATCCGTTTCAACGGATTCCACTTGGAAACAGCAAATGTAAATGAAAAAAAAAATTATTACCGTATGCAACGTCTCAAGAAAAAGGAGTAAAATCCACACTTGAACGTTTTGAGAGCCTTATAGGCCTCCACCATACGAAGATTCGGAGAAAGGAAGCAGAATTAAACGGAGCACCTGAAGTGCCCGACATCAGCCGAGTTTTTACTCCGGCATAATGGACTTGGCCACCCCGGATTTGTGATGATGCATCGCATCTTATCCTATGGGTATGACTTGAAGAACCAGAAGATTCTTCAGAAGGGAAAAAAAAATCCCTCGCATCCCTTACTATAAGGGAAAACTAATTACAAGGCCATCTCCACGATAAGTTGAAAAAGAATCTCCACGCTTCCTCAAAAAGAATACAAGGAGATAGATGTGGATAAAATCCACCACCCCTAGTGGGCTATTTCAATACTTCACTGTACTGATAAATGCATCCTCAGAATATTCGTACGTGTGTCTACTACAAACCCGCAACATAGCTTTTCCAAAGCTATTGGCACAAAAATAAAAATGTTGCGGGCACATTTCCCAGACAATAAAATATTGTAAATAAGTCTGGTTAATGTTGGGAAATATACCTCCCAGTCTTTTCAAGAGTACTGCCAATCGACGGGAATTGAAAATGAACATACAAGTGCCGCATGTTCATACCCAAAATGGGTCGGCAGAGTCACTGAAAAGTAGACTCCAATGGACTAAACGTCCATTAAATCCCGATTGCCTATGGATGCATGGGGACATGCAAACTCTGCATGCTGCATCGTAAATGAAAATAAGACCCTCTGGAGGTCAGAGTCTCCAATGCAATTTGCATATGGAATGCCACCGAACATTTCTCATCTGAGAATCTTCGGTCGCGCAGTCTTAAATCCCCATTGCACCACCAAAGAGGACCAAAACAGTACTCAACGTCGCCTAGGTATCCATGCAGGGTTTGACTCACCCTCACTTATAAGATACCTAGAACCCCAAACGGGGGACGCATTTAAGGCACATCTTGAAGACTGTGATCTCGATGAGACGAGTTTCCCAAAAATAGGCCCAGATACTAGAAAATCTGGCGCGAAGAAAATTATAACGTGGGATAAAAAAAGATTGACCCACTATGATCCGGTAATAATACAATGTGTAGATGAGATCCAGAAGATCTTCCACATACAGAACACTGTTCACTAATTACCGGAATCATTTATTGACAACCAGAAGATTGTCAGATCACACATCCATGCTGCAAAAACTCCAGGTAGGATTGACATCCCCGAGAATGGATGCAATCCACCAGCAGCAGAAGTGGCTGATCCTCAACAGAAAAGAGGCAGACCACCATGCTCCTAGGACAAGAAACTCCTGGAGACCTTAAGAAAATACTACCACAGGACAATGAGCTCCTGTCCACACCTTCACCCTTCCCGGAATCCACTGCAGAGGAATTACCGGGAAAAAGTGAAATTAAGTAAATGTTGTACGTACTGGGGAGGTGTTGGACAAATATAACATAAATTGTCGACAATGTATTCACGTATCATATTGCCATATACATCGCAATGGCGATGATGTTTATAAATTATCGTTCCACACTCCGTTGCTAGAAGGCAAACGTAGAGATTGGCCAAAAATGTGGAACGTGGCAATAGAAGATGAGCTGGACTCACTTATGAAACGTGAAATGTTCGGACCTGAAGTCCAGACACCAAAAGGTGTCAAACCTGTGGATAAAACAAAGTATTGCAAACATAAGAAAAATAAATACAAAATCGTATGCTATACGGTACAACCTATAGCCCAAGGAAAACTTCGCTGAAACTAGGGATCGAACAAATTCAAATGAGCATGTCTCATAAATGATGCATCAGTCTCCCTAAGTTATCAAAAGCGAATACCTTACGATTTGACGAAGGAAAATTTTGGATATGCTGTTATTGGATGTTGTGACGGCATACCTTCGTGGATATCTTGTAAAGATAATTTCCACATCTCCTTAAAATGCCTGAATAGACTTCGGGACGTCTATTCAAGAAAAACAATAAGTATAAATAAATGTACAACCAAGAGAATCACTTGACAAGTCAATGATTCCTACTGAAGGTTGTCTTTGCATCTGTGCAAAGAACATGATTAGAGATCTTAGTTGTAGACAACTAACATCTCCTCGGATCTCCTGAAGAGAAAACCGAAATAAATGTACAAGCCTGACTTTTAAAACATGAAATAAAAAGACCTAGGCAAATATAAAGTCATGGCTCATAGAATCCTGTTACAAACGCCCAGAAGTGCGTTGGAGAAATTAAAAGGACCATTGTCATCCAAAATACACCTACGGTGGTATACTCAATGGATGTACAAAAAAAAGAACCCTTCCGATCGCTGGAAGAGGGGGAGGATAAAACTGGTCCAAAAGTCCCTTATCTAAGTGCAATCATGCACTCCTGGCTAAACTGCACGCGTCCCGATATAGCAGTTGCAGTTAACTCATTAGCCAGAGATAGTTGGCACCTCACTAGGGCCATTAGACCGGAGTCAAGCCTTCTGCGCTTCCTCCAAGGGTCGAAAGATTTGGACTTACAAATTATAGTAGCATCCTCCAATATTTGTGCAAATGCAGGTTACAGGTCCGGTCCCTATACTGTGAAATCACAGAATAGGTACCAACAGTGGGATGACCATCTACTGCAAATATGCAAAGCAACTTATGAAGGCAACATCATCCTATAATTCCGAGATCCTCACCATTCCAGAATCACACCAATGGTGTATTTAAGGGCGCCTGGTGGTACATCACATCCCAGTGACGACTGGGATAGAGGCTGGTTCCGTGGAGCTGACCATATAGTCTGAAGACCACATCAGAGGCGACGAAACTTAGCACACCTCTCCAGAGTTTCTGGATTCAGCAGTTGCTTGATGGTGACAAAATTTGTAATCTGTGTACATTTTCGGAATATTGTAAATAGGAGTGATGAGATAAGCCTACGAGATCTGAAAGCCTAAGAGCTTTTACAGATCAGGGGGAGTTGACAGAATTTGTACTCTTTTCCCTTAGCTATGGTTTTTCCCACTGGGTTTTCCATAGCCAAAGGTTTTAACGAGGCAAATCACATCAACTCTGGATCCTGAAGTATCCACCCCTCAGTGACGCTCAGAATCCAGAAGTATTCATGAGCAGAGTCACTTGTACAAATCAGGGGGAGTTAAAGAGCGTTTGCACTCTTTTTCCTTAACTATGGTTTTTCCCACTGGGTTTTCCATAGCTAAAGGTTTTAACAAGGCAAACCTCACCAACTCAGGATCCCGAAGTATCCACCCCATGTGAGACTCTTATTACGCTCTTGAGTGGAGTCCACACCTATGGCTGGATAAGGGGGAGTGTTGTGAATGGAAATAACCAGAGTTGGTTAGGATTGCGGGTATCTTAGAGATACGCCCATATCTATGTATTCGATGTATCTACTCTCCTACCATGCCTATAAATAAAGGGCTGGGGGTTCCTCCCCCAGTAGTTGATTTATAACAAATTTATTTTTTTCCAAAAAATAAAAAATATACAATGTGACTTGTCTTTTCACACTCTTCTATTTTTTTTTTGAAAAAAAATCATTGCAGACACTCCCTGTTTACGAATGTTTTCTCACCGCTAAATCGTTGACCGGCAACTTGACGGTCAACGTGGTTAAAGAAGTCGGTGTGATTCCTTGGTCACGCCAAGCGTGCGTGCACTCGGCGTGGGTCACACGAGGAGTCGTGGACAAGCGGGCTCTTCATCCTGAGTGTCTGACCTCGGTCAGCGAGGTGCTGAGGTGAAGCCTCAGCACCTAGGTGAGCGCTCGGCCTTGGTCGGTCAAGTGCCTAGGGGTAGCCTCAGCACCTGGATTATCCCTGGTCCTCGGCTGATGGCGATGCTCGCTAGTGGCGAGCGGGCTTGATGTTAATCGGACCTCGCCTTGGTGAGCTCCGCGCTGAGAGGTAGCCTCGATGCCTTGAGTCCATGTTACCCTGAATAAATGAAGAAACTCATCAGGGGGGCCGGACCTTGGTTCCGACCAAGTCCGCTCCGATGCCTAAGTCAGAACGGATCTGAGTGATACTCAGCGGGATCGGTACGGCTCGGAAGGAGGCCGACACACATATCCTTGGACCGAACTATGGGAGGGGAGATAATGGGAAAAGCAAGGTCTTTTAATGGAATACCTCCGTTGTTGATGTCAGGCATCCGATCCTCTTCTCGGTTGTCTCCGTGGCCCTTTTATAAGGTTTTGGCCCACGACCGCCCCCAATCAACGTCCTCTGACTGCTCCCCACTCATGCCCCCGTGATTCGCCTCCTTAAAGGCGCATGCGTGCGTTGTGGGGGGTCGATTGATGGGCTCCTTAATGGTCATTAAGGTGCTAAGCTCTTAGGGGAAACGGGTATCTCATGCGAGCGTGGGCTAACCGATCGTACGCCGGGTCACGGCTGGTCCGACTCCGAGTCATTTCGTGGGCCTCGTCGAATGGGCCAAATCCCATGTGTGGACCTCGTCGAATGGGCCAAATCCCATTCGTGGGCCTCCCACCCTTGGTTTGGGCTCGGGCCTTTTGCTCTTGGGCCTCTCCAAAATGGTCGTATCAATTGCCCCCATCGCTCGGGCCGTTCGGATTTTGACGGCTCGGTTCGGGCGATGTGACTCATGGATTTTGACAGGTGTGCCAATCGAGACCATACCATTAAATGGAGGCCATCATGACGCAGCCTGCTTGAACTTCTCCGGGTGTGGAATTGGAAGCGCCGCAGGCCTCCAGATGCTGCCACGTGCTCCCCTCTGGACGGTCTTGATTCTAGAATTACCTTTCATATAAGGATGCTGCCCCTCCGCGTTTGATTTTTTTCGCGCCGTTCGATCCAATTCTGTTCTCGCAAGCTTCTTCGACTCCTTCATCGTCTACCTTCCTTCGGGTCTCCTCTAAGGTAATTCTCCCACTTCCTTCTCTTCTCCGTTCGCTTGCCCCCATGGCGACACTTAGAATAGGTGGTTCTGCGTCGGGGTCCAAGGTTCCCTCGGCGTCCGAGTCAGGCGGTCCCCCATCACCGAGGCCAGGTGTCCCCTCGGCAACCCATCTCGTTCATGACAAGGGAAAGGGTTTGCTCTTTGTGGACCCGGTTGGTGATGATGTAGCTCGAGCTGCCGAGAGGTTCGACGTTCCCCCGGTGATCCTCGGGTCATAGTCCATGGTTCCCTTCTCGAAGGTCACGGAGATCCGGGAGAAGTATATGTGTCATCCGTACGACGTCCGAATCCCTTTTAGCGATGAACGGATTTGCTTTCCATGAAACAGGGAGGTCGGTGTCTACGTCGAGATGTTTCGCCTAGGACTCTACTTCCCCCTTCATCCCTTCATCATCCAGGTCATGGAGTTCTTGATGGTGGCCATGTGCCAGCTAACCCCATATTCTGTTGCGGTGCTGGTCGGGTTCATCATGATTTGCCGCATCCACGGCTTGGAGCCGTCCCTTCCCCTCCTCTTCCATTATTTCCGTGTCCAGACGGTCGGCCGAGGGTCATGGCAACACCTCCGGGCCCACGCGGGGAAGGAGTGTTTGCTCAGTCTGTCCCGCTGGGTGGGGGACTGGAGTTCGAGCTTTTTTTTCGTCGTATTCCCTAGTAATGCCGAGATCCTGACATGTTGGGGAGGGCTATGTCAATATGACTTGACGTTGACCCTCTCCGAGGCCGATCAGGCCGCCGTCCAGCTTTTTTCATCTTTGCCCCTAGAGGAGAGGTCGGTCTGGCCTCTACTGGATGACCTGCTTCTTAAGACCGTCATGTGGTCCCCTGGTAGGCGTCCCTTTTTCTCTCTGCTTTTCCTCTTGCTTACCCTGATCTTCTTTCCATCTGCAAAGATGGCGGGCCGAGAATTCAGGCACAATGTCGACGAGCTCATCCACCAGGGATCGAGCAGAAGCCGATGGAACCCCTCGGGCCAGGCGCCTCGTCGTGCGGTGGAGGAGGATGTGCGTCAGGCCGTGCTGGTGGTGGGGGAGGCTGGAGCCCCCGATCGCAACCGCGCCGCTCGCCCCAGTCGTGGTGAATTCCCCCGTGGTGGAGGCCACAGCCGCCAAACCTCCTCGCTCTGTCAGTGTCGAGGAAGGCAACGGGGGCGTTGGCCCGGTGCCTCGCGTGCCCACGGGCTGTCGCGGCGTGGGGCAGAAGCGTCCCCTCCGAAGTCCTCGGGGCCCAACGAGAAGAAGAGGAAGAAGGAGACCGGGGAGGTCCGCCCATCCGTGGTTCCCGGGGCGTCAGTCACCTCAGGTGAAACCCTCCCGCTGGCCCTGGTGGCCACCCCTGTCGACTCGGTCTAGCCGTCCTTGGCGGGGCCGGGGGCGCACTGTTGAACCTTCCGCTAGGCCCCGAGGATACACTCGGGGACTCGGTTTTTGTCGACCGAGCCGTGGCCACCTAGCTGGCGTAGAGCTCTGTCCTCCCGAGGGACCGCTCTCTCCTGGAGAGGGCTCCCTCCGACCGACTGACGGACTCTTTAGTCTGGCAGCTTCAGCAGGTTGGTCGCTCTGCTGCTTTCAATCCTGCCCTATGATTCCTCTGGCTCACTTTTTTGTTTTGCAGGCCACTGTGATGGCCGTTGAGGCGCAGCGCCGGACGGCCCAGGCATCCAACCTCGAGGAGTCTCTGGCGCGAGAGCGCTTGAGGGCTGGAGCGGCCGAGGTGGCGGCCGAAGAAGCCTGCATGGAGGCCTGACAACTGCGGCTTCGGGTGGACGAGCTTGCTTCCGAGGTGCTGGACCTTCAGGGGACACTGGCCGACTCGCAGAGGTCGGCCTGGGAGGCGGAAGATGCATTCCATCGAGAGAGGGCCGAGGCGGAAGATGCGTTACGTCGGGAGAGGGGCAAGCTCTGGAATGAGCTTGGGGCCCTGCGTCAGGCGCTGGCTGCGCATCCCACCCGGCTCGTCGAGGAGGTGGAGAGGGGCTATGAGGGGGTCCTAAGGCTGCGAATTGTGGAGTCCCTCAGGGAGGCCTTCGACACCTATGAGGACCTATGGGCCCCCAGGATTGTGGGGGTCTTTCGAGACTCTTTCCAGAGGTTCGAGGAGCGTATTCGACAGTCGCTTTCCCGACCTCTACCAGGTCTCGAAGACCCTCCATGCTTCGAGCAGGGCGAGGTGCCAGGGGATGCCTCCTCCAGGGCCCCGGGCCCCTAAGCGCCATTTCTTCCTTTTTGTCCCACTAGCTTGTAATGAAGAACAACATTTTTGTATGAAGCATTTTCGTTGGTCCTTGTATCACTTTGTCTCCTGATATGTTCCTGGTTGTCTGGGCTTCCTACTGACAGAACTGTTTCATAGAGGAGGAAGACTTTTGATCATTTGGGCCGCAGTTGTGTTCGATCCGGCTAGGGAGGTTATCCGCTGATGTCCCTTTATCATTCGTCATGAGTGCGAATGGTCCTCGGGACACTGTGCCAATTGGCCCGACAGACTAGGGCCTCGGGGGTGTTCTCGACCGACCTGCTGTGGCTTTCCCCTCGTCCGCGATCCTCAGGCCCATCGGGTGACTGCCTTGCGGACGGAGGGGGAGGTGGGGCTTGCCATCAGTCTTATGGTTGGTCGGGGGGGTCGGCCTGCTGGGAGAGTCACCCCCAGCCTTTCGGCTGATCGGATCGACTGAGCTGCTGTGGGAGCTATCCCCGGGCTTACACCAACCGATGTTCCGACCCACTGGGAGAGTTTCATCCAGCCTTACGGGCGGCCATGTTGATCTACCAGCTGGGGGAGTTATCCCCAGCCTTACGGTCGATCGGGTCGGTTAGTGTCACGCCCCGCTTCCCAAAATGGACGGAAGCGAAACGTGACGAGGCCCGCTTAGGCCAGAGCTTAGAAGCTCGGACCCAATAAGCGTCTGTAGAGGTACCATTTTAAAAGACTTTTCAGGTTCTTGCATTTTTATAGTTCGAAACAATAAAAGTACAGAAAAGAAATTTGCATTCATTAAATTAGAGATATGATATCCAACAGTACAAAGTCTAAAAGGAAGCCTAAGCTTGGCAACAAACTATCTAAAAGAAAACGGAAAGTAGTAACCTCTGAAAGTGGCGACTAAAAGACCTCAAGGTCTGGTCCTCGTCAGGCACGTGCTCTGGGTCGACGTCCTCGGCTCCTCGTACTCCAGTGAGACTGCCTCGTCCACGAACTCTGGCTAAATACCTGACGTACAGCACCCAAGAAAAAGGAACTGTACGTCAGGTAAAGTCTACAAGAAGGGTTAGACTTTACTGCAAGTGCACCGAACTTTAAACAACGGTTTACTGGTTGATTAGCATGCTGAGGTTCTTTTACACAACAGTTTACTGGTTGATTAGCATGCTGTGGTTATAACAGAGTAACACGACAGGAAGTAACGCAGCAGGAAAGTAAAACGGGACAAGTAGTGGTCGTAGCGTGTGCTACCAACTACGGGACTAGCCTACAGGTGTTAAGACAAGACGTGACGTGACGGAAACAAGGCAGGACAAGACAAGTGAGACACGAAAGGGTTCACGCCTTACGGTTCGAGGGGGATCAGACCCTCTTGCCGTGCGCACGCTCAACCCAACCCCAAACCCCAAGACAAGACAAGACATGACACCAGTACAAGGGATCACTCGCTCTAGCTTGGCGAGTGCCCTATTGCCCGCAGGCTGAGAATCAGTACAAGGGATCACTCTCTCTAGCTTGGAGAGTGCCCTATTGCCCTCGGGCTGTGTATCAGTACAAGGGATCACCCTCTCAACTTGGAGAGTGCCCTATTGCCCGCAGGCTGTGAATCAGTACAAGGGATCACTCGGCGAGTGCCCTATTGCCCAGCGGGCTGTGCAAGACGGGACGTGACGTAACACGACAGGAAGGGTTATTCTAGGGTGTCCACACACACGCACACACATGATAGCCCTATGATGTCAAAAATTGTTGTTGTCGGGCTCAGACTTCGTCGTCAAGTCTGAGCCGTCAGGAGTCATCCCGGACGCTATCATTTCACGTCCGGTTCTATTTGTTCACAGTTAACAATTCTAACCAACTAAGGCCTAAGCACGGCCAAAAAGTGCAAGTGGATACACTTGCCTGAAATGGCGAGTGTGTCGTCCTCTCGAAGCGTCTCGTCCAAACGTCTCGTCCGCAGAAGTCTGTCTGAAATATCGCCACGGCGACGATGTCAGGTCTCAAATTTATCAAATCCTATTAGGTTTCATTTCTAGGTTTTCGGGACTATCCTATTCGTCAAAAGTCACTTTTTGATATATCAACCTAATCGACGATCTATCCTATGTGCACAGTCAAATTAGTCCGTTCGTCGATTTTCTATGTTCAAACAACATTTTACAGGAGCTGGAAAGTAAATTTAGTTCAAGTTGACGGTTTTTAGTTTAGGGTTCAGTCAGCTATTGTGGGGGTTTCTACGAGTTTCGGGGAACCAACCTGAACCGGAGTTTGCTGTAGATTGGATGTCGGGTCTGATCGGAGAACTCCTCAGCTTCAGATCTGGTTCTCGCACGTCTCTCCAAAAGTCGAACTTGCGATGAAGGCCTACGACGTGTCGCAACGTCGTAGACGGCAAATCCGCGAAGTGGCACGTCCAAGTGGGGCCCACAGCAGTGCTAGGGGTCCAAGGGGGCCCACAACACCTCAGGAGCACTTGGGGGGCCCACCACAGGAGTTGGTGTGGGAGAAATGATGTTGCGACGAAGTTCGGTCGGTCGGACTTGGTCGGTGCGGGGGTTCCTCTCGGTCAGACCGAGAGGGGCTCTCGGTCGTGCAAGTTGCAGCGCAGTGTGGTCGGGAGCTTGGGCGGTGCGAGGGATTTTGTCGGTCGGACCGACAGATCCCGTCGGTCGCAGCGGGGCGGCCAAGCTGCAACGTTGCAGCTTGCAACGAAGCGGAGCAGCGCGGGCTGTTCTCTCGGTCGGAGCGGGGAGCGGCTTCGGTCAGGCGCTAGCGGGTGCGGAGCGGTGGCAACGAAGCGGGGTGCGGAGCGGGCGCTCGGTCTGACCGAGCGGTGCTCTCGGTCGGAGCGGGCGACAATGGGGGGGCGATGCAGCGGGCTGTGCGAGCGGCGATGCGGGGGCTTGCTCCGGTCGTGCGCTAGGATTTGCGGGGGAGAGCTTCGGTCGTGCACGTTGCGATCGTCGCAACGTTGCGACGCACGTCGGGAAGGGGTTTTTGACGGCTAGGGTTTGTGTGGCTGCGAAAATAACCTAGCCTAGGGTTTATTTAAATAGAAAAGAGTTAGGATTAGGGTTTGGGTTAAGAAAAACGTAATTAAAATAATTAAAATAATTAGTTAAAAATAATTTTTTTCTTCTCTCCCTCACACGAGATGGGTGCGGCCAAAAATTCTGAAACTTTGACTAAAAATTCTTTAATACGTTATTGTAATATAGGAATTTTATTGTAATTAAAACTCTTATAAAAATAGGTTTTAAAATTATTTAAAACTTTCAAAAAAATGGAAAATAGGTCAAATTAAGTCCAAAAATTGTGAAATAATTCTGGGGTGTTCGGGACGACTAAAGAAAGAGAGTGGAGAAGACGGATCTAAATTTTGACGTCGAGAGACGAAACTAGAATTCGAAACGTCTCGCGTCAAAACAGAAAGTCGCGACGTCACGTCAAATAAGTTAGTATCACGGAAGAACGACTCGAGATATGTCGTTCCCAAGTTATTCCACAATCTAATACTTTCATAGACGATCACGACGACATATCACACAAAAACGTTCAAAAAACAATAAAGTCTAAAATAAACACGTGCACGATCAAAAGCACGTGCACGAAGAAGGTACGATAGAAACAGGCCGTTACATTCTACCCACCTTAGAAATGATTCCGTCCTCAGAATCACTCACACTAGTAATAATTACCCATATAACCCTTTACCCGCGACTATCATATCTACTCATAAAGATTTCTAATCCTGTAACTTCGAACAACGTTCCTCAATAATACCCCCATAATCCATCTTTTCACTGGCAAAGCCACGACTAAACTCACCTCCTAATAATATAGTTCCATCACTACCGTTCCAATTTCCAACTCCGAGTTCTCATAGAAATAATAACATCTTCTGATATCGTACCACTCCACTAAGCATCATCATCGCTCATTAATATCTTTTGAATATCTAAATCTTTTCCCAACATTAATAAATCTCCAAAAAAATGCGATTCTAGTCATCCACCAATCCAAGACAAAACATTTGTCTATCCTATAATACCTTCACCAATCAGCAATCGTCGTGTCTTCAATACCTTCTCGTCATATCTCCCCATAAATTCATCCACCAAATATTTTGATCTGTCATAATTACACCTCATCCTGCTCACTATAACTAATCCCAACCAATATTAAGTCCGACTGCCTAATCATCCATTTATCTCCACACGTCGTGTTATTCTCAAAGTCTTCTCACGTCAATTCAGCAATCCGTCTCAATGCTAATATAAGCTCTACTCAATCTCATAATCACCCTAACTCATACTATTCTCCGCAGTTACTCCTATCTACTACCCGTCTAAGCCTCAAGTCTGTTGAGTTCTCATCTCCTCGTATAATTTCATCCGACCAGAATTTCTCATTGAGTCCGCCTCACATCGGTATTTTAAATAGGTCTTGGACAGCTCATTCTTTTCATCCAAAAGATATTCTAATCCATCATCCTTGTGTTCCCCAAAATCAATTAATCATTGACATAATAAACTCATCTCACTCCAAGCCTACCAACAAACAAAATCCTATAACGATAATAGTTAGGCCCAATTAATATAACAATCATAAACACGAAAATTTTGTTTAAGGAAGAAGGAAGGGAAGAGAAAGAGAGGCTTAAGGCCAAGGAAATATTTTAAAAACATTTGAAAAAAAAAACGTGTGGTGTTGCGGTAATGGATGAGGGAAGTTAAGTGATTTGTGATCTTGTGAGCTAGTTTTAAAACTTTAAAGATTTGGTTTAAAGAAAACAAGGTTTTTGATACAGTCACATACAACCAAGATAAACCATTCATTAAAACTAAAACTAAGTCTAAGGATCTGCCTGCGATGACGCCATTCATATATGTATGAGTACCGTCATTCAGACAACTTCCAGCATACCATGGTTAACACTGAGTACACATTCAAGACACATGGAACAATCATCAGGATCCTAAAGATGACACACATTCATATGGGTCTACGCACTCTACCTAAACTCATGCACCATGACGACATCACCTACCAAAGGGCCTACTCCTAAACCGGAGATCACATGGATATCTACAAGGTCTGATGCCTAGATAAAAGAAGGAAGGAAAACTAAATCAAAAGCGGAACGAAATAAGATCGGAAGGAACGAGTTCAAATAAGGCAAGATAAAGAAGTAGTTGGTTGGGTGTAAAACGATTGTTTTGCAAATGAGAAATAAGTTTACACAAAGATTTTGAAATGTGGTCACGAGAAACATAGAACAAATATAATAATAATAAAATAATTGAAGTTCCCCCTAGTTTAGAAAAAAAATATTTTAAAAAAGTATGCACGGTAAGTGATTTAGAAATAGATCTTGTAGCCCAGAAAAAATATAAATTGAATTATCAAAATGTTAACACGGTTTTGAAAATGAAAACATGAAAGATACCGATTTGAAATAATTACCAGATAGTAACTTGAAAATTGACGACCAAGGAGATTTCAAAATCTAAGAAGGAACTTTCAATCGAAAAGCAATAAATTTTAAATATATATAATAAAGGGTTTTCAAGGAAGTTAAACCGAGCGAAGAATTTAATAATGGGTTTCGAAAACAAGAAATAAAGGAAATAAAAGTGGGATGAGGTAGCGATTGTTTTGTAAATGAAAATGAATTTAAACAAAGGTTCTTGAAGTATGAGCATGATGAACATAGAGATGTTTATATGTAAGAAATTTAAAATCCCCCTTTGTTTTAGAAAAATATTCTAAAGTACGTACGTAAATGGTTAAAATAAATTTCGTAGGTAGAAAAATGATATATTGAATTCCCGAAATGATAACAAAGTTTTAAAACTAAAATACGATGGATACTGATTCGAAAATAAGTACCAGGTCGTAACTTAAAACTTTCATGACCGAAAGGTTTCAAAATTTGCGAAAGAATTTTAACTCAACCGAAGATAAGAAATTTTAAATAATTAATAAAAGTTTTCAAAGAAGTCAAACTGGGCGGAGAATTTAATAATAAATTTCGAAAATACTTTTAAAGGAAGCAGATTTTGGGAAAGGGAAAAATTCGAAAATAAGTACAAGATAGTAGAAATAAATTGTGTAGTTTATAAAAGTAATATATATATTTTAGAAACAAGGCAAATAAAACTGAATTTGAGGAATAATGATTTAAAACGAGTGCGAGATATTGACTTAAAATTTTTACGTCCAAGAAAGCTCCAAGTCAATTAAAAGTTTTAACTCGATCCAAAACAGCAAATTTTAAATATATAATATAGGGGTTTTCAAAGAAATCAATCTGGAGCGAAAACTTAATAAGGAAAGTCGAAAATAATTTCAGAGGAGGTAGAATTGGTCAGGGAAGGGATTCGAAGGATTGATGATGATCGTCAGGAAACGATCACGAGAATCGAGAGAAAGGAAAAATGATCACATGAAGATTACGCGTAAGATATGAATCGTGAAGAGCTACGATGGGACTCTATGGTCGATAGCACAAAATTTGCAATGATCAGAGGGATGCTAGAGGACAAGGGTTCTAATCATCGGGTTGTCTAGAGATTTAGGATAACTCAGCTCTAAGACTTCCTATGAGCTAGAATATAATCAGGATCTAAAGAGAGGGTTCCTAAGAGAATCGAGGTTACGTTCTGCTGGGCCCGAAGTCGATGGAGCTGGGCGAGCGACTAACTGAAAGAAGGACTCTAGGTATCTAATACGATCAGAATCAAATGGGGATGCTAAAATAGTCTAGGACGAGGACGACTAAATCTTAACCGAGGCATCCGACTATCAACCTGAGACGTCTACCTAAGTCTTCCTACTATCTAAAACTGGGAAACTAATTCAGACTTGTACGTGGACATCAAATGAATGCGGTACTTTTATTATTCCGAACTTTTGCAAGACCTGCATGGGCCACCACTAAAACCTGTCACGCCCCGCTTCCCAAAATGGACGGAAGCGAAACGTGACGAGGCCCGCTTAGGCCAGAGCTTAGAAGCTCAGACCCAATAAGCGTCTGTAGAGGTACCATTTTAAAAGACTTTTCAGGTTCTTGCATTTTTATAGTTCGAAACAACAAAAGTACAGAAAAGAAATTTGCATTCATTAAATTAGAGATATGATATCCAACAGTACAAAGTCTAAAAGGAAGCCTAAGCGTGGCAACAAACTATCTAAAAGAAAACGGAAAGTAGTAACCTCTGAAAGTGGCGACTAAAAGACCTCAAGGTCTGGTCCTCGTCAGGCACGTGCTCTGGGTCGACGTCCTCGGCTCCTCGTACTCCAGTGAGACTGCCTCGTCCACGAACTCTGGCTAAATACCTGACGTACAGCACCCAAGAAAAAGGAACTGTACGTCAGGTAAAGTCTACAAGAAGGGTTAGACTTTACTGCAAGTGCACCGAACTTTAAACAACGGTTTACTGGTTGATTAGCATGCTGAGGTTCTTTTACACAACAGTTTACTGGTTGATTAGCATGCTGTGGTTATAACAGAGTAACACGACAGGAAGTAACGCAGCAGGAAAGTAAAACGGGACAAGTAGTAGTCGTAGCGTGTGCTACCAACTACGGGACTAGCCTACAGGTGTCAAGACAAGACGTGACGTGACGGAAACAAGGCAGGACAAGACAAGTGAGACACGAAAGGGTTCATGCCTTACGGTTCGAGGGGGATCAGACCCTCTTGCCGTGCGCACGCTCAACCCAACCCCAAACCCCAAGACAAGACAAGACATGACACCAGTACAAGGGATCACTCGCTCTAGCTTGACGAGTGCCCTATTGCCCGCAGGCTGAGAATCAGTACAAGGGATCACTCTCTCTAGCTTGGAGAGTGCCCTATTGCCCTCGGGCTGTGTATCAGTACAAGGGATTACCCTCTCAACTTGGAGAGTGCCCTATTGCCCGTAGGCTGTGAATCAGTACAAGGGATCACTCGGCGAGTGCCCTATTGCCCAGCGGGCTGTGCAAGACGGGACATGACGTAACACGACAGGAAGGGTTATTCTAGGGTGTCCACACACACGCACACACATGATAGCCCTATGATGTCAAAAATTGTTGTTGTCGGGCTCAGACTTCGTCGTCAAGTCTGAGCCGTCAGGAGTCATCCCGGACGCTATCATTTCACGTCCGGTTCTATTTGTTCACAGTTAACAATTCTAACCAACTAAGGCCTAAGCACGGCCAAAAAGTGCAAGTGGATACACTTGCCTGAAATGGCGAGTGTGTCGTCCTCTCGAAGCGTCTCGTCCAAACGTCTCGTCCGCAGAAGTCTGTCTGAAATATCGCCACGGCGACGATGTCAGGTCTCAAATTTATCAAATCCTATTAGGTTTCATTTCTAGGTTTTCGGGACTATCCTATTCGTCAAAAGTCACTTTTTGATATATCAACCTAATCGACGATCTATCCTATGTGCACAGTCAAATTAGTCCGTTCGTCGATTTTCTATGTTCAAACAACATTTTACAGGAGCTGGAAAGTAAATTTAGTTCAAGTTGACGGTTTTTAGTTTAGGGTTCAGTCAGCTATTGTGGGGGTTTCTACGAGTTTCGGGGAACCAACCTGAACCGGAGTTTGCTGTAGATTGGATGTCGGGTCTGATCGGAGAACTCCTCAGCTTCAGATCTGGTTCTCGCACGTCTCTCCAAAAGTCGAACTTGCGATGAAGGCCTACGACGTGTCGCAACGTCGTAGACGGCAAATCCGCGAAGTGGCACGTCCAAGTGGGGCCCACAGCAGTGCTAGGGGTCCAAGGGGGCCCACAACACCTCAGGAGCACTTGGGGGGCCCACCACAGGAGTTGGTGCTCTCGGTCGGAGCGGGCGACAATGGGGGGGGCGATGCAGTGGGCTGTGCGAGCGGCGATGCGGGGGCTTGCTCCGGTCGTGCGCTAGGATTTGCGGGGGAGAGCTCCGGTCGTGCACGTTGCGATCGTCGCAACGTTGCGACGCACGTCGGGAAGGGGTTTTTGACGGCTAGGGTTTGTGTGGCTGCGAAAATAACCTAGCCTAGGGTTTATTTAAATAGAAAAGAGTTAGGATTAGGGTTTGGGTTAAGAAAAACGTAATTAAAATAATTAAAATTATTAGTTAAAAATAAATTTACTCTTCTCTCCCTCACATGAGATGGGTGCTGCCAAAAATTCTGAAACTTTGACTAAAAATTCTTTAATACGTTATTGTAATATAGGAATTTTATTGTAATTAAAACTTTTATAAAAATAGGTTTTAAAATTATTTAAAACTTTCAAAAAAATAGAAAATAGGTCTAATTAAGTCCAAAAATTGTGAAATAATTCTGGGGTGTTCGGGACGACTAAAGAAAGAGAGTGGAGAAGACGGATCTAAATTTCGACGTCGAGAAACGAAACTAGAATTCGAAACGTCTCGCGTCAAAACAGAAAGTCGCGACGTCACGTCAAATAAGTTAGTATCACGGAAGAACGACTCGAGATATGTCGTTTCCAAGTTATTCCACAATCTAATACTTTCAAAGACGATCACGACGACATATCACACAAAAACGTTCAAAAACAAATAAAGTCTAAAATAAACACGTGCACGATCAAAAGCACGTGCACGAAGAAGGTACGAAAGAAACAGGCCGATACAGTTAGTCAGTGGGGGAAGCTACCCTCCGTCTTACGACGAACCGATGATCCCACTTACTGGGGGAGTTGCCCCCAGCCTTACGGACGTGCCTATTGATCGGCCCGCTGGGGGAGTTGCCCCAGCCTTATGGTCGATCAGGTCGGTTGGTCAGCGGGGGGAGCTACCATCCGGCTTACGACAAACTGATGATCCCGTCTGCTGGGGGAGTTTCCCCCAACCTTACGGACGGGCCTAGCGATCGGCCCACTGGGGGAGTTGCCCCCAGCCTTACGGTCAATCGAGTCGGTTGGTCAGCGGGGGGAGCTACCCTCTGGCTTACGACCAACTGATGATCCCGCCTGTTGGAGGAGTTGCCCCTGCCTTACAGACGAGCCTATTGATCGGCCCGCTGGGGGAATTGCCCCCAGCCTTATGGTCGATCGGGTCGGTTGGTCAGCGGGGGAAGTTATCCTCCGGCTTATGACCAACCGATGAACCAGCCTACTGGGAGAGTTGCCCCCAGTCGTACGGACCAGTCTGGTGGTCGGCCTGCTGGGGGGAGTTCCCCCCAGCCTTCTGTCCTTTCAGCGTCACGAGCCCTCCCAAGGGGTGATTTCTCATCCGCTCCGTAGTCGGTCGCCAAGTATGATTTAGTGAGGGAAAGCATATCTGTACTAACACGGTTCTCTTTTCATTTCTTGAACCCGGGTGTACATTTGGAGGAAAACAAAAACGGGGGAGGCGAGGACAAGCTAATCTTGCCTAGATGAGGTTGCGTCTGTTCTCCCTGTCCGCTCACTCGATGATATGTATGGCCGCCTGAACCACATTCACCTTCTTTCCCTTGTCCACCTGCTTAGACGTCCCCTTCCCAGGGGCAGTGGTTGAGTTGTCGACGAAGTTCTTCAAGTGCCCTCGGCTGACCATCTTCTCTATATCCTTCTTTAGATTCCAACAGTCGTCGGTGTCATGGCCAATGTTGAATATTGGACTCCCCGGATTTGGTTTTGATGATGAGCAAACATAAATAATCCATGAACTAACAATTTGTGAGCGCAGTTTTGGAGATCGTCGCCAAATTCACGAGAATATTCAAAGCGACATCTCAACACTTCCCAAAGCTCATATTCACGCCTAAAGCTTCGTTGAAGCTATTGCGACGCTTTGGAAGATATGAAGATTCAATCGAAGCTCTCAAAGACCGTTTATTAAGGTTTTATTTATAGTCTTTTAGTTTCGATTGATAGAATGTTAAGCCTTGAGTATATCTTACGTTTCTATCTTCATTACGCTCATTTCGTAGCTTTAGGATCCTTGCACAAGTTCATTCTAACTTCCTCGAAGCGTCGCGCTTCGATTCGGACTTTGTTGTGCATGTTAGTTGGTACAAGAACAAGTACTGACCGACTAGATGGTGATCTAGTCGGTCGGCAACTGTTCTTGGACCGACTAGTTTGATTCCTTAATTTCTTGGACTTTACTGTTTACAGTTAGTCGGTCTACGTTGACTCACCGACCGACTAGTTTGTGAACTAGTCGGTCAGTGATGCTTCTTTGACCGACTAGTTGTGACTTACTGTTCACTCTAAATTTCTACTGAGCTACTGTTTACCGTTAGTCGGTCTAAGAACGTTTGATGACCGACTAGTTGACAATCTAGTCGGTCAACTTTTGTTCTTGGACCGACTAAGTCACTTTGCATTCAGACTAAGTTATTTTGCCTCGTAGTCGGTCTACGTTCATTGACTGACCGACTAGTTGTGAAACTAGTCGGTCAGAAAGTGTTCTTGGACCGACTAGATTTCTAGGTCTGAAATTTCTCTTTCTTCTCAGATCTACTCTTAGTCGGTCCACGTTGTTTGGCTGACCGACTAGTTGATGAACTAGTCGGTCAGTGACTGTTCTTTGACCGACTAAGTCTCACAGATTTCTATCCGTTGGTGAATGACCTAACTTGTTTTTATGGGACCCTATAAATACGAACCTAGGTCATTTCTATCTTCAATAGAGCTGCCATTAAGAGATTCATTGAGTTCTAAAGAGATAGCTATTCTCCCTCAAATCTAAAGCTCTCTTCCTCATAAGAAACCCATTCTCTCTCATTTCTAGATCTAGAGAGAAGCTTGTTCTTGGTGAGCTTTTCAAGCTATTGCTTGATCCAAGTCTCCAACTCTTCCCTAGGCACCCATTGCTGCTCATTTCCTTGGTGCTAGGGCTTGGTGACTTCATCTTCCTCAAATCCTTCATTCCACCTATTGGGTAAGAAAAACTCAAGGTATAGGATTTTGTGGTAAGAGTATTTATTTCATCTAAACTCTTTTATATTGCTTATTGGCTCTCTCGGTTGTGAGAGAAGTTTGTGATCCCGGGTTGTGGGATTCACTTTGCCATTGCATGTATGATTTGATCTTGTGAAGGTTTTTCACAAGATATTCATAGTGGAAATCTTGAGTTAGGGTTTCTAACTCAATTATCCGGAGGGGATCCGGGTGGTTGGGACGTAGGATCACCGGGAACAAGTCGGGGAGACTTGGGTGGATCCGAACCCATTAACATCGTTTGTTAGCATTGTCAATTTCGTTGTCGTCATTCAATTTAAGCTTCCGCAAATTGATTTGGTAGTTGTTTGCAATTTAATTTGGAATTATACTCATTATTATTTTAAAGTACTATTCACCCCCCCTCTAGTACTTGTGCAGTAGCTGGTAGGGCATTACATTTGGTATCAGAGCCAGATACTCAGCTATGTCTGCCAACGACAACAAGACCGTGCCTCCACCTTCCAACTATGACACCTTCAGGAACCGTGAAGGAGCGTCATCGGTGATGGAAGGACATTCCTCTACAAGGCCTCCATTCTTCAACGGTACCAACTACGGGTACTGGAAATGTCGGATGGAAACCTTCCTCCGAAGTGCATCTTTATGGAGGACTACAATGAAGGAGTACATCGAGCCCAAAGAAGAAGATTTTGAGAAATGGACTACCGCGGAGGTCGCCGCGGAGGTAGGCAATGCCAAGGCAATGAACGCCTTGCAATGTGCATTGGAGCCCGAGGATTTCAATAAGATATGCACATGTAAGAGTGCATATCAAATTTGGAACTCCCTCCTCATTCTACATGAAGGGACGAGTAGGGTAAGAGACTCTAAACTCGTAGTCGTAACCAAAGATTACGAAATGTTTCATATGCAACAGGGCGAGAAGATGAAAGAATATTACGCTCGCTTCGTTGACATAATAAACGAGTTAGAGGCCCTCGGCAAGATCTACACTCAAAAGGAGAAGTGCTTAAAGCTTATTGAAGGACTTCCCTCTTCTTGGGAAAAACGTACCTTCGCCATCGAGGAAGGTAATGACATGAACAAATATACCGTAGTTCAACTAATGGGTACTTTGATGTCATACGAGGTACGCAAAGATAGCAAGGTGAAGCTACAAGAAAAGATGAAGTCATATTTGAACCTAGATGCGCCTAAGAAAAAGGCGATTGCATTCAAGGCGGCTTCATCCACATCTTCCGATGATGAAGAATCGGAAAACGAGTTGGACTTGGAGTCCATGGCACTCATGGCCAAGAAGTTCAACCGTTTCTTCCGAAAAGGTAACTTCAAGAACAAAGCTAAATTTGGTTCTACTAACGCCTCTTCCTCTCCTTTGTGTTTCAAGTGTAATAAGCCGGGACACATGAAAGCGGAGTGTCCCCTCAATAAGCACAAGGAGAAGTGGAAGGCGCCAAAATTCGATAAGTCCAAGAAATACAAAAAGGGGTACAAGAAAGGACTTGTCGGAGCAACATTCACCGACTCCGAGGATTCCTCAAGCGGAGAGTCAGATGATGAGAAAGTGGAGCAAGCACACATGTGCTTCATGGCAAGAGAGGAGCACGATCAAGGATCCTCCTCTTCCGATGATAGTGATGAAGAAAGCGATGAGGTAACGATGGATGATCTTAGAAATGCTAACTCTCAACTTTGGTCAAAATACACTAAGTTAGTAAATAGATATACTAAGGTAAAAGATGACCTATCTAGCATTCAAACATCGCCTAAGACTATCATCACCAACAACGACACCGTTGTTGAAGAGTTAAGAAATGAGATTGTGAATCTCAAATCTAAACTTGAACATGCTAGCATTGAGGATGCGGAAGAACATGAGATAGCGGATTTAACTCCTCAAAACTCGACTTTGAGTATTGAGAACGAGAATCTTAAATCTCGTGTTTATGTGCTCACTTCGCAAGTATCCAATTTGGATACTTCTATGCGTTCTCTCAAAGAGAAATATGAGAACACATTGGGCCGAATTAACAAATTCAACAAAGGTAAGGACCATTTGGATAAAATCCTAAGTGACTTACTTCCGGCCAATCACCACATTGGTTTGGGGTATATGATGGGAAATTCATCCAAGTCGGTCACTACTTTTGTTAGGCCAACTTCCGAAGCCTCAACGAGTGGGAGCAAACAATCTATTGGAAGTTCATCTTCCAATGGTGCTTCCACCTCGTCCACACCCTCTTTCAGAAAGAAACCCACATTGGGTGGACCTCCAAAGAAGGGGCATGCCTACATGTACACCAATACCATGCCACGTAGGAACACACGTCCTACTCCACCGGCTCACACATATGATGATTTTTATGCAACACATTCTCGGGCACGTGCACACCATGTGAGACATCCTCACGCACGTGTTCCCACACATGCATATGTACACCCACCTCATCATATGAATAATTCTCATCATGCACCATTCCATCATGTCCCTTATGCCTATCCACAACATGCATCACGTAGAAATCAACGTCGCATGCATGCACCCAATAGGATGATGGCTCCCAAAATATTCACTATTTGGAGCCCAAAGGACACAAGCATGGACGAAAAACAAATGTACATGAATGCTTATTTTTCGGATGTTGTACATAGTAAGAATTATGTGGGGAAGTCTAAGTCCACTTAGACTTGGCTTCCAAAGGTCTAATCCCTTGGACCCAATGACCTTGGGTACCATGATATGAAAGTTTCTATCTTTAGGTACTCAAGGAAAAGAAAAAGAAAAGGAGCAACAAATTTAAATTTAGCTCCAAAGGGAATTGGATACTCGATAGCGGGTGTTCAAAACACATGACGGGTGACGCTCGTTTGCTCTCCGGAGTGGTTCCCATTGCGAATGGAAACCGCGTCGTATTTGGAGGCAACGAGAGCGGAACCATCATAGGTGTTGGTAAAGTCGGTAACCCCTCTAAACCATTAATTAGTGATGTTTATCTTGTTAGTGGTTTAAATCATAATCTTATTTCAATAAGTCAACTTTGTGACAAAGGTTACAAAGTTAGCTTTGCGAAAGGATTGTGTCATATTTTAAGAAAGGATAATGAAAAATTATTATTTTCCGGAACTCGTCGTAAAGACATTTATATTTTGGATCTTCCTAAGTCATATGAACAATGTCTCGTTGCCAACACAAGTGAACAACACTTATGGCATCGACGCTTTGGACATGTGAACTTTGGAACACTATATAAGCTTTCAAAATTGAATTCTATTAAAGGTTTTCCGAAGCTTGTTTTTGAAAAGAAAAGTTTTTGTGATTGTTGTCAACGCGGCAAGCTTCCTAAATCTTCATTTAAACCTAAGAAAAGCATCTCTACTAAAAGGCCACTAGAGCTATTACATCTAGATTTATTTGGGCCAACTAGAGTAGCTTCCTTAGGAAATGCAAGGTATGGACTTGTCATCGTAGATGACTATTCAAGATTTACTTGGGTATTTTCATTGTGTAATAAAAATGAAGCTTTTGAAAACTTCACAATTTTTGTTAAGAAAGTACAAAATCTCTTAGGAACCACCATTGTCACTATTCGTAGTGATCATGGAGGTGAATTTGAGAATGAGTCTTTTGAGACATTTTGTGATGAAGTTGGTATTACTCACACCTTCTCTTTCCCTCGTGCACCTCCTCAAAATGGTGTAGTTGAGAGAAAGAATAGGACGCTAGTGGAGTGTGCTCGCACTATGCTTGATGATAGCCAACTTGGCCATCAATTTTGGGCGGAAGCGGTACACACCGCTTGCTATGTGTTTAATAGAATACTTTTGAGGCCCGGCACTAAACAAACTTGTTATGAATTGTTGTTTGGTAGGTTGCCTCAAGTTAAACATTTTCGTGTTTTTGGTTCGAAATGTTTTATTAAGAACACATATGGTAGTTTGGACAAATTCGATCCAAGATCCGATGAGGGGATTTTTGTCGGATATTCTTCGCGTAGCAAAGCCTACCGGATATTCAACAAACGAACCTCAACGATCAAGGAGTCGCTTCATGTCTCATTTAATGAAGGATTTGTTCCAACTCGAATTTCAAATGATAATGATTCTTTGGATGTTTTATGTGATTCATTTGATAATTCTAAGTCTAATGATTCTATTGATTCTATTGAGACTAACCCAACTAATGAAGTTGTTGAGAATGTTCCTAATGATCAAGGTATTCCCAAACGGCTTCATACCGTTCGTGACCATCCCCATGAGCAAGTCATTGGCAATATTCAAGATAGTGTCAAGACGAGATCATAAGTCCACCACTTTGCAAATTGTGCCTTTGCCTCATCGATAGAGCCAAAGAATATTAATGAAGCATGCGAAGATAGCGCTTGGATCTTAGCCATGGAGGAGGAGCTCATTCAATTCGAGAGGAATGAAGTTTGGGAGCTTGTTCCATTGCCATCGAAGAACCACACCGTCATAGGGACAAAGTGGATCTTCAAGAACAAAACCGACGAAAACCAAGTCGTCGTCCGGAACAAAGCTCGGTTAGTAGCTCAAGGCTATCGTCAAGAGGAAGGTATCGATTTCGAAGAATCTTTCGCTCCGGTAGCTAGATTAGAATCAATTAGATTACTTTTGTCTTTTGCATGCCATAAGAATTTTAAATTATTTCAAATGGATGTTAAAAGTGCATTTTTAAACGGAGATGTCGTTGAGGAAGTTTACGTTTCTCAACCTCCGGGCTTCATAAATGAAAAATTTCCAAATCACGTTTTTAAACTAAAGAAAGCTCTTTATGGTTTGAGACAAGCTCCTCGAGCTTGGTATGATCGCCTAAAGAATTTTCTTTTGGATTTGAATTTTAAAATGGGGGAAGCCGATTCAACACTTTTTATTAAGCATGCAAATAATGATATTTTATTAGTTCAAATTTATGTTGATGATATCATTTTCGGTGCTACTAACTTCACTCTTTGCGAAGAGTTTTCTAATGTTATGAAGGAACAATTTGAGATGAGCCACATGGGCGAACTCAAATATTTCTTAGGTCTCCAAATTCGCCAAATGAACGATGCAATCTTCATCCACCAAACGAAGTACACGGTGGAGTTGCTAAAGCGATTTAGAATGGAGAATGCCTCCGGGAAAAAGACTCCAATGAGCACGACTACGCATCTTGATAAGGATACGGGCGGTAAGGATGTAGACATTCATCTATATCGAGGTATGATAGGTAGCTTACTTTATCTTACCGCAAGTAGGCCCGATATTATGTTTGCCGTATGCATATGTGCTCGTTATCAGTCTCAACCTAAGGATTCTCACTTAGTAGCGGTAAAACGTATTTTTCGCTATCTAAGTTACACTTTAGATTTTGGATTACTTTATCCGAAATCTAGCACGTATGAGTTAGTCTCATACAGTGATGCCGATTATGCGGGATGCAAATCCGACAGGAAAAGTACTAGTGGCACTTGCCATTTTCTAGGAAATTCTCTTGTCTCTTGGTTTTCCAAGAAGCAAAATTCGGTTTCACTTTCAACCACCGAGGCGGAATATATTGCCGCTGGTGCCGCTTGTGCCCAGGTTCTTTGGATGAGACACACTTTGAAGGATTTTGGTATTCATTGTGATACTAGCCATATCATGGTGGATAACCAAAGTGCTATTTGTCTTTCAAAGAATCCGGTGCACCATTCCCGATCGAAACACATAGATGTCCGACACCATTTCTTAGATGATCATGTTGCTAAAAAGGACATCATTTTAGTGTACGTTGAAACCCAAAAGCAAATCGTCGATATTTTCACGAAACCCCTAAAGGAGGACTCCTTTGTGCGGTTGCGTCGAGAATTGGGGATTATGGGTGAATCCGAGATATAGGATTCATATTTAAATTCAATCATCTTGCATGCTAATATATTTCGCGATATTTCATTCATGCTAGATTAATTGAATTTTTAGGAATTTTATGTGATTTATTTGAATTTATTGCTCGAATTCGTATTTCAATGTCGTATTTAAGATTTCGACGTTTTATGGGGTAATTTAGATGTCTAATGAGTGAGTTAGGATGTTTCATCCATGTGGTTTGTGAAGAGAAATCAAATTTCTACTTTTGGACTCTTCTAGTCGGTTTCAGTACACTTGTCAACCGACTAGATGCTCATCTAGTCGGTCAGCAAATGTACTCAGACCAACTAGATCAAGCAAATATCCATCTCCTATCATTTTCTTTCGTTAGTCGGTCATAGTACACTTTCCGACCGACTAGATTGAAAACTAGTCGGTCAGTAAGTATACTGCGACCGACTAATTCTTGCCCTTGAAATTCATCTGAGCTACTGTTTCGACTTAGTCGATTCAAGCTCATTGACCGACCGACTAGATCGTAATCTAGTCGGTCAGTGCTTGAACTGTGACTGACTAAGTGTGTTAGGGCAATTGAGTCTTTTCGCCTCCCGACCGACTTATACTCGATCTCGTCCGACTAAATTCTCATTTAATCGGTCTTCTCACTCGCTCCAGCCCGAAAACCCAAAACCCTCAACTCGAAACCCTTCGTCTTCCGGCCGTTTCTCCGTCGATCGCCGCCATCCGCTGCCGTCGACTCCACCTCCTAGGTATCTCCCTCCCTCTCCTAGGTCGATTTCCTATTCTAGGGTTGTCTCTCCTTGATTTCAAGCTCTAGATCCTAGGGTTTCAATTTCTAACCTAGGGCTTGTGATTTTCGAATTTCTTGATTTCTAGGGTTGTTAGCTTGTGATCTCTAGGTTGCTTGTGATTTTCTTCGATTGATTGTGCTCGTAGTACTATGGCTAAGACTCGAATTCCTATCACCTCTTCCGGGGCTTCTCCTATGACCGTAGGGCCTTCCGACCCTAGGAATCCCCCGAAGCCTAAGCGTCGTGCCAAGTCTACCCAAGCCTCTCCATCGTCGCCCCCTCTTAAGAAGCCTAGGACTGCAACAGCTAAACCCCGCAAATCCAAGACCAAAAAGCCTATTCTCCAATCTCCGGCTACTCCTCCCGATTCCGATACTGATTTTATCCCTGAGGATGAGCCTACTAGGGAACCTACCCCACCTCCGAAGACCCGTAAGGCCAAGGGTAAAGCTCCTATGCCAGTTGGCGGTGTAGACATATCGTTGTGCCGCGATGACCCTCAGTGTCTCGCAACGTACAACCGTATAGAGCACTGTCCACTGTTGTTAGAGCATTACGTTCAGTTTTCTGATTTCCTCGGCCTTACTGATCTTCTGTCCTATAGTGGTCTTCTAGATTATCTCCGATACGACCCCAAAGCCAATCCCAACCCGTATCCTCGCCTCGTGAAATTGTTCTATGCCAATCGCATTCGGGGACAGTACGATGCCAGCCACTCCATTGAGACAACTGTCTTGGGAACTCCTATAGTTCTCACGGCAGAAATCTTGGGGGAGATCCTTGGTTGTTCATCGTGTGGTCTCCTCCCTTCGGACATTTCCGTAGACGATATCTCTTCCTTGGATCAGTCTGTTCTTTCTGAGATTTTCCAGGTTATCCCCTCTGCATTCATTGGTGTTCCATCGAAATCTTTTAAGCCGAATGCGTGGGTTCTTAACCTAATTTTGAAGTCTTGTCTTCTCCCGAAGTATGGATCCTCTTCACTCCCTTCTCAGCCGTTTTTGAAACTCATATACGCTCTTTTCTTAGGGTGCGAGATTAATTGGGCTCGCGTGATACTCGATAAGATGGATTCTTTCGAGTGTATACGCAAGACCAATAAGTCTGCGCACATTCCATACCCTTGCCTGTTGACTCTCGTATTTCGTCATTTCCGAGTCCCTCTCCCTCCTGACGATGAGCGTCCCTTGGGTACGCCTCTGAACGCGACGACCGTGAAGAAATCTCTAGCGGCACTTCGTCACGTGCAGAGGTCTACCGCATCTGCTTCTCAGGCTTCTCCGTCTGCTGCCGCAGCCCCCTCTCGTCCTGCTACATTGGACGATGTCGTACGCCTTCTTCGTCGGCACGAGTCACGTTTGGCTCGTACCGAGGAGTTCGTTTGTCGTATGGCTCGTCTGATGGGGATCGATCTTCCTCCTTCAGTTTCTGAGGCCGAGGAGATGGACGATGAGGAGATTGACGAGCTTGTCACTTCTTTTGCCCGTGGCGATGAGGCCACTGCTGCTGCTGCTGGTACTTCTACTTCTGCTCCTGGAGATGGCACCACTTCCGGTGTTCCAGAGCAATCTGCTGCAGCACTTCAGTCGTCTGAGCCTGCTGCTGACCCAGTTTCCGAGCCTGCTCTTGTATCTGCTGCTGCTGCTTCTGTCGAGACTCATGCTGCTGTTGAGCCTGTTGCTGAGATCTCCACTCCTGCCCCGACGATTCCATCTGTTGAGACACCTCTACTCCCTGCAGATCCTGAGTCCACTCCGTCGACTGGACCCACGGACACTGCAGATCCAGCCTCCTCCTCGTGATCGTCTGTTCCGAGGACTCTCCACTGCATTCTGGATGATATTTTTTAGTGAGAGTGTTTTGGGTTAGGATGGGGTTGAGAGATGCTTTGATGTATTTTTTTTGTGCTTTCTGGATGTCGGTTTTGGATGTTATGATATGACGATGTTGATGATGATGATGTACTTTTTGTTGTTTATATAGATGATGTGTCTCACTTCATATGATGTACCTCATATATTCGATGTGATATCTTTTTGGATGTACTCATGTTGTCTATATATATATGTTCATCATCGTTCACTTTGTCTTTTATTCGTCGTGCAAATTTTAATATTCGTTGAATACATTTGAAATGTGATTTCGTCGCTCGACGCATAAAAACTTGGTTAAATAGATTTAAATTCTATAATTGTATAGAATTGTTTTCCATGCACATACTTAACCAAGAATATTGAATATTGAAGAGTATGTTTCTTTATTCAAGAAATGAATAAACATTTGGTATTTTTGATGATTTTGATTATCGTTGATTTTTATTGATAATGGAAAATTTGGCACACCTTGCTTTGATTTCCACAATTTTCCCTTGGTGTCAAGTTGGTCCATTGTCTTTGTCTACGACTCCCGATGTTGGATTTTACATTTCCTAATTGTTGTCGTTGTATGCCCCCCATTTTTTGGGATAATGCCAAAGGGGGAGAGATAATGATAATAAATAGCGCAAATGAAAATTTAACTCAATTTCCAAGAATCTAGTTTGATATGTTAGATTCAGGGGGAGTTAAGATATATATAAGGATTTTCAAAATCCGATATTTCAAAAATCGATTCTCATTATATACCTTACTCGTCTGCTTGATGCAATTCATTTATATTCATTTTGGAATTAACGTGTCATCAATGCAGGGGGAGTAAGTATTTTAAATTTGAATTATTATTTTTGATTATTATTTATGTTGGTTTGTCATCACCAAAAAGGGGGAGAATGTTGAATATTGGACTCCCCGGATTTGGTTTTGATGATGAGCAAACATAAATAATCCATGAACTAACAATTTGTGAGCGCAGTTTTGGAGATCGTCGCCAAATTCACGAGAATATTCAAAGCGACATCTCAACACTTCCCAAAGCTCATATTCACGCCTAAAGCTTCGTTGAAGCTATTGCGACGCTTTGGAAGATATGAAGATTCAATCGAAGCTCTCAAAGACCGTTTATTAAGGTTTTATTTATAGTATTTTAGTTTCGATTGATAGAATGTTAAGCCTTGAGTATATCTTACGTTTCTATCTTCATTACGCTCATTTCGTAGCTCTAGGATCCTTGCACAAGTTCATTCTAACTTCCTCGAAGCGTCGCGCTTCGATTCGGACTTTGTTGTGCATGTTAGTTGGTACAAGAATAAGTACTGACCGACTAGATGGTGATCTAGTCGGTCGGCAACTGTTCTTGGACCGACTAGTTTGATTCCTTAATTTCTTGGACTTTACTGTTTACAGTTAGTCGGTCTACGTTGACTCACCGACCGACTAGTTTGTGAACTAGTCGGTCAGTGATGCTTCTTTGACCGACTAGTTGTGACTTACTGTTCACTCTAAATTTCTACTGAGCTACTGTTTACCGTTAGTCGGTCTAAGAACGTTTGATGACCGACTAGTTGACAATCTAGTCGGTCAACTTTTGTTCTTGGACCGACTAAGTCACTTTGCATTCAGACTAAGTTATTTTGCCTCGTAGTCGGTCTACGTTCATTGACTGACCGACTAGTTGTGAAACTAGTCGGTCAGAAAGTGTTCTTGGACCGACTAGATTTCTAGGTCTGAAATTTCTCTTTCTTCTCAGATCTACTCTTAGTCGGTCCACGTTGTTTGGCTGACCGACTAGTTGATGAACTAGTCGGTCAGTGACTGTTCTTTGACCGACTAAGTCTCACAGATTTCTATCCGTTGGTGAATGACCTAACTTGTTTTTATGGGACCCTATAAATACGAACCTAGGTCATTTCTATCTTCAATAGAGCTGCCATTAAGAGATTCATTGAGTTCTAAAGAGATAGCTATTCTCCCTCAAATCTAAAGCTCTCTTCCTCACAAGAAACCCATTCTCTCTCATTTCTAGATCTAGAGAGAAGCTTGTTCTTGGTGAGCTTTTCAAGCTATTGCTTGATCCAAGTCTCCAACTCTTCCCTAGGCACCCATTGCTGCTCATTTCCTTGGTGCTAGGGCTTGGTGACTTCATCTTCCTCAAATCCTTCATTCCACCTATTGGGTAAGAAAAACTCAAGGTATAGGATTTTGTGGTAAGAGTATTTATTTCATCTAAACTCTTTTATATTGCTTATTGGCTCTCTCGGTTGTGAGAGAAGTTTGTGATCCCGGGTTGTGGGATTCACTTTGCCATTGCATGTATGATTTGATCTTGTGAAGGTTTTTCACAAGATATTCATAGTGGAAATCTTGAGTTAGGGTTTCTAACTCAATTATCCGGAGGGGATCCGGGTGGTTGGGACGTAGGATCACCGGGAACAAGTCGGGGAGACTTGGGTGGATCCGAACCCATTAACATCGTTTGTTAGCATTGTCAATTTCGTTGTCGTCATTCAATTTAAGCTTCCGCAAATTGATTTGGTAGTTGTTTGCAATTTAATTTGGAATTATACTCCTTATTATTTTAAAGTACTATTCACCCCCCCTCTAGTACTTGTGCAGTAGCTGGTAGGGCATTACAATTGTCCTTGTGATACTTGCAATATTTCTCCTCGTCCTTTCTGCCTTTCATTATCCTTGGAGGCGGCATGCCGAGGCGCCCTTCCTTTTGCGCGTGCGCGAGGACGACATCAGGGGCGGTGTTCAGCTTGGGGGCCGTTGATCCTCCCTGCGCTGCTTCCCTTTGGCCCTCTTCTCCTGTCGATGCTCGTCAGGGCCGCGACGTTTGCTCTCGTCGTGCTTGGATCCCCGCCTGGCCCCCGTTGGGTGACTTCCGTCCTCTGCGTCCAGTGCCTCTTCAGTTAGCATGTAGCGCTCAGCCCAGGCTATGACCTCGGCTAGGTCCTTCGGAGGGTCATTGTGCAATGACTTTTTCAGGCCCCGATGCCGGAGCCCTTTCTTCAGGGCCGTTTTGACGACCAGCTCGCGACAGCTCTCCACATTTAGTCGCTCCATGTTAAAGCGATGCATGTAGTGCATCAGGGTTTCTCCAGGACCCTGCACCACATTGAACAAGTGTTCTGAGTCCGGTTTTACCTGACGCCCAGCCATGAATTGTCTGCAGAACTACTGGGAGAGGTCCTCGAAGCTGTCAATGGATCGGTTCAGGAGGCTGTGGTACCAACTCCTGGCCGATCTCCGGAGGGTGGAGTAGAAGCCTCTGTAGAGTAGGGTGTCGTCGGCTCCTTGGAATGTCATGACCCCCTCATAGTCCATCACGTGGTCTTCCGGGTTGCCTGTGCCGTCATACCTCTCTAAAGTTGGCACCTTGAATCTTGATGGCACCTGTGCCTCAGTTATCCTTCGGGACAACGGATAATGGTCACCCCTGGTGCCCCCTGGGGGCCCTCCTGTGCTCTCACCATGGTTAAGCGGTCGCGGTGGGTGAATGAGGTCACGCCGGGGCTCGCCCGAGTCCCCGTTGAGCTAAGGACGTGAGTCGGTCGGCGAGCATTCCTCTTCTCTCTATGGTATTCCCGGTTATTTAGCCTTCCTTGACGGGGACTTTCGCTCTGGCGGGGTCGGTCCTCTGTGGCTCGGTGATCGGTCAGTCGTCGATCTGTCGAGCTTGGTCACCGAAATGAGGCGGTAACCGATTCGCCTTCAGCTTGCTTAAGGCCCATCCCGTTCCCCTTGCGAGGCGAGGGGAGAGGGGGGATCGCACTGGGACGAAGCCCGATATGGTAAATTGCCGTTCCGGGTTGGCTGCTCCATCCTCATGGTCGGTGGCCACGGCGGATCATATAGGCTGGCGGTCCCCTCCCTGCTGGTGGGCCCCCGTCGTCCCATCTCCCTGACTGTACGGGTTACTGACGAGCTGTTGAATCGTGGAGACCAACGTCTGGAGGTGGACGTTGGTTTCCTGGGCAAAGAGTCGGAGCTGCTCTTGGGTTACCGACCGGGAATCGCCTGTCTCCTCGGTGTTGTGGCTGTACTGGTTCTCGGGAGGGGTGTAATCACCCTCCTCATGGATAGGGGCATGTGCCTCGAGCCGTTGCAGACTGGTTCCATTCCGGTGGTTTGATGTGGACTTGGTTCGGTTCCCACAGACGATGCCAGATGTTTACGTGTGTTTTCTCACCGCTGGATCATTGACCGGTGACTTGACGGTCAACATGGTCAAAGGAGTCGGTTGGATCCGTTGGTCACGCCAAGCGCGCGTGCACTCGGCATGGGTCACACGAGGATCCGTGGACGAGCGGGCTCTTCGTCCTGAGTGTCTGACCTCGGTCAGCGAAGTGCTGAGGTGAATCATCGGCACCTAGGTGAGCGCTCGGACTTGGTCGGTCAAGTGCCGAGGGGTAGCCTCAGCGCCTGGATTATCCCTAGACCTTTGCTGATGGCGATGCTCGCTAGTGGCGAGCGTGTAAGGATCGCCTTACCCTTGCAATACTAACAGCATACACTAGAGGAGGGTGAATATTGTAATGGCAATAAAATTGTCCAATTAAAATTAAACTTGCAAATGCGGAATTATAAATGCAAGCGGATAATTGACACAATTAATCCAAATGTAAACACAAAGTTTTACCCTGGTTTTTCAAGCTTGGGTACATCCAGCCACACCAATATTCACTATATTCCCACACAGAGAAGTGAATACAAATCTCACAAGGAGATATCCCACAAAGAGGATTTATGCCCTACACAAGGACCCACTCAACCCAACACGAGGATCAAGACTCCCACACAGAGAATCACTAACTCCCACTCAGAGAATTATGGTTAGCCCTACACTAGGACACTAAACTCCGACAAAGAGAGTTACTCCCACAAAGAGAGTTATTCACACTAAGAGAATATCCTAATCACACAAAGAGATAAACTCCCACAAAGAGAGAAAGACTAATTCCCACTAAGAGAATTAGAGTTACAAATTCACCAAGTAAAATAAATACTCTTACCTATGCCTTGAGATGCTTACTCATAAATGGATGCAAGGCATGGAAGAGGATCTCCAAGTTTTGAGATATGCTTGAAAGCACTTGGATGAATTCCCTTGAGCTGGACTTCAATGCATGAAGAGGAATGAGATCTCCAAAGAGGGAATTGAGGGAGTTTGAGAGTTGCTTATAGATCTCTTGAGATATTCAATAGCATCAAGAAGAGTAAGAGATGGCAGCACACTCATATATATAGAAACCCTATATCAAACCCCAAAACCCAAGAAAACAGCCAAAAGATCAATACAGCAACGGCTAGAAACTAGGCGAAAACGACAGGAACAGTCGACTGATGATCATAAGACAGTCGACTGATCAACGGCTAGAAAATATCCAACGGCTATAATCTGAGCCAGGACAGTCGACTGATGAAGTCGATACATTCGACTGTAAATAGGACAGGCGCTTGTTAATCCTTCAGCAGGCGACTGCTGCAGGGGATGGAATAAAATAGAGAGCTGCACTCTTTCTCCAGATAAGCATAAAGGCGACTGATGTCAATAATACAGTCGACTATCTTATAGTCAGGCGACTGTTATACCTTCATCAGTCGACTGCTGTATAAGATGGAGAAAAGACAGAGAGATACAGAGAATGCACTTACTCTACTCAGACAACTGTTGGCCAATTCCCAGGCGACTGTAAATCTACAGGCGACTGTAAACTGAGCAGCAGTCGACTGTGCGTAAAGCTCAAGTTTGAGTCAATTGAAATGTTGACTTGAGCTGTGCATATCAGTCGACTGTAGAAGGATCGACATGCGACTGGAAATCACCCAGTCGACTGTAAACCCTTCATCAGGCGACTGATGGAATGCCAGAGACTCCAAATGAGTCTTTGGACAGAGTGAACCTAGTTGGTTGGATTCTATGATAATCCTAAAGCTCACTAAGATGGTTAAATATATATGCAAGAATGAGTAAACCATCTAACAAGGCATTACATTAACCTAGACTCAAAGAGAGAGAGAAAGCAATAAAGTAAATGTTACATGGATTACATTGCTTTCCTTAGAGTCTAAGTCTTCAATCTTGATGCCTTGATTTCTCTCCATCATCTCCAAGCTTTGGCACTCCTTGAGTCCAAGCTTTGACCCTTCTACACTTGATGTCCATCCTTACACCAAGTGATTAGTCTCCAAGAAAGTTATTCTAGGAATGAAACTGTGAGACTAAAACATGAGAGTCATTAGCAACAACATAATGTTGTGATCATCATCAAAATAAGATTGGTATGAAACACCAATACTCAACAAAGCGAGCTTGATGTTAATCAGACCTCGCCTTGGTGAGCTTCGCGCTGAGGGGTAACCTCGGTGCCTTGAGTCCACGTTACCCTGAATAGATGAAGAAACTCGTCAGGGGGCCAGACCTTGGTTCCGGTCATGTCCCCTCCGATGCCTAAGTCAGAACGGATCTGAGTGATACTCGGCGGGATCGGTACGGCTCGAAAGGAGGCATGCACACGTATCCTCAGACCGAGCTATGAGAGGGGAGATAATGAGGAAAGCAAGGTCTTTTAATGGAATACCTCCATTGTTGATGTCAGGCATCAGACCCTCTTCTCGGTTGTGTCCATGGCCCTTTTATAGGGTTTGGCCCACGACCGCCACCAATCCACGTCCCCTGACTGCTCCCCACTCATGCCCCCGCGATCCGCCTCCTTAAAGGCGCCTGCGTGCGTCGTAGGAGTCGATTGATGGGCTCCTTAATGGTCATTAAAGTGCCACGCTCTTAGGGGAACGGTTATCTCATGCGAGCGTGGGCTAACCGATCGTATGTCGGGTCGCGGCTGGTCCGACTCCGAGTCATTTCGTGGGCCTCGTCGGATGGGCCAAATCCCATTCGTGGGCCTCCCGCCCTTGGTTTGGGCTCGTGCCTTCTGCTCTTGGGCCTCTTCAAAATGATCGTTTCACTCCCCTTTGAGAATGTATATAGCATGGTCCAAAGAAAATTGAGATATAGCTATATAAACAGAGACCCTTCTTTCTTGTATTTAAAAAACAGAAAGCCACAGAGCCATTGCTCGTTGGCACACTCTCTCTTCCTCGTGGGAGGTAAGGGATCGAGGCTCAGCGCGCGCTTTAAAATGCTATTCGCTTTAAAATGCTATCCGATCTATCAGAAAAACAAAATCAAAAAACAATAGCTTATGTATCTCTATAAGACTAGACCCGACCACGGTTCGGTTCCGGTTCCGAACCGCCGGTTCCGGTTCCGGTTGAACCCGGAACCGAAACCGAACCGAACCGCTTTAGGGACAGTTCGATGCCGGTTTCGGTTCTCGGTCGGTTCCAGTTCCGGTTCGGTTCCGGTTCGAGTCCGGTTCCGGTTCCAGTTTGGGATAGGTTCCCATATATTTTATGTTCATAGGATACGTTGAAATGCAGTAACATTTTTATGTTCTTTTAACTTGTGCATGTGGATTGGAAAAATGAAATAATATGTATCTTGCAAAATATTATTGTTTATCAGATGAATTGCACCATTATTCCATCTTCTCTCATGTAGAGGAGCTACTTGGTTGAGTACTTTGGGGAGCAATTACCTGGGTTTGCATTCACCGCTAATGGTTGTGTGCAATCATATTGTTCACGTTGTGTTAAGCCCCAAATCATCTATAATGATGTGAACCGCCCTAAGGTCGTGACTGTGTTTTGGTCCTCAATGGCCTAGAGCATGACCTCATGCCTGATGAAAGGAGTCGGAACCGGAGAACCGAACCGGGGATTTGGGAAACTGGAAACGCAAGTTCGGGTTCGGTTCTGCAGAAGTTTGAACCGGAACCGAACCGGCTTGGCCCGGTTCCGGTTCTTGGAACCGGCCGACCGGTTCTGGTTCGGTTCGGTTCCACGGTTCAAACCGAATTGTGGTCGGGTCTACATAAGAAAAAGAGGTGTGATATATACACACATGGTGTATATCGGTTTACGTGTCAAATATAACTAAATTATTTTTTACTGGTAATATTTTCGTCATTTGTTGTCCGTTTTACGTGCTGTTTGTATAATTGAAAAGCTTATAAAGAGTAGAAGACATCAATAAAAATTTGGTGGACTTTCTTTGGTGTTTTCATGTCAAATTTTGGTCTTTCAAATAAGACAAGATCTACTCGATGAAACCGTCAAAGAAATGACATCAAATTAGTATCAATGTATTCTACTCTTTATAAGCTTCCAAATAGCACATATGGTATGAATAATGCAATGACGAAAATAACATCAATCAAAGGTTTTTCTGGATTTTATTTGACACACAAACCGATAGAGTTGTGCTCTATGCACCTCAGACAATGAGGTGAAGTTACCTTTTTAGGCCAAAGACATGGAATATATCACATCAGTATTTTCCATCAAATTCCGTTTTGAGAAGTGCTATCTGCACCTCAAAAAGTTGAGGTGTATATTAATTTCAGTGACTTTTTTCTGATTTTGAAAATGATTGAATGTAATTGAAGGGTTTGAAGTGACAGAAAAAGTTATTTTAGGAAAAAAAAAGTACATACACCTTAGTCTACTGAGGTGCATGGAGCATTCCCCTTCCATTTTTTCCAAAATTAACAAAAAAATGCACTGAAACCTATATACACCTCGTTTTTTTTAGGTGCAGATAGCATTAACAGATATAGACCCCCGCCACACAAGACAAATTAAAGAGCGAATGCATTTGTCTCATCTAATATTATGTTAGTACAAACTGTCAACTGATAATATGATAGGCTTTGTACCTTAATTTTTAAAATAAACACGGGATAGAACTCATCTGGAGATGCAACAAGGGGGCCGGAGAAAAAACAACAATTTACTCCAAATAATTAACTAATTAATGTTCATTTGAGGCTTTCTTGGTTTACATGCATGCAGCAGCGAAAATGATCATCATCATCGCCCCTCCATCATCCTCACAAAATCTCTGAAGCAAACGAACCCATCCCCATCCGAATCCACCCCCTTAATCATCCTCTCACACTCCTCAAAGGTGCAGTCCTCGTCCCCCAGCGCCGCGAACACCCCCATCAGCTCCTCCGCCGATATCTTCCCGTCTCCGTCCGCATCGAACACCCTGAAAGCATCCATCATGCCCTCCACATCGCCATCGTCAACACCGCCCAGCTCGACGGCGCTCAGCTCCTCCAGGCTGATGCAGCCGTCGCCGTCCCGGTCGATCTCGGCGACCATCGAGGCGACCTCGTCCTCCGTCAGCGGGCCGGGCCCCAGCCTGCGGAACACCGCCTCGAGCTCGCTCTTCGTGATCTTGCCGTCGCGGTCCCGGTCGAAGATGTTGAACACGTCGGACGCCGACGGCGGGATCACCGATTTCGGCGAGATGGCGAGCGACGACGAAGATGACGAAGAAGCCGACGATGCGACGGATCCGAAGGAGGGGGGGTTGCTCTTTGAGATGGAAGGAGATGATTTCTTGCTCCTCATCTTGTTGTTGTGGCTGATGGAGAAGAGAGAGGTCACAGTTTTTATGAGCTTCATTTTTTTTAAATCTTGATTATTAATTTTAGAGAGAGATAGTGAGTTTTGTGCTTTGGAGAGAGAGAGGGAGAGAGACTGAGAGAGGGCGGGTTGGGTGAAGGATTGGGAGGGGGTTATTAAATAAACGATGGGAAGGTTGTGGGGAAGACTGGGTGGGGGGCTTCCAGGAAGCTTCCTTGGTGGAAATTTTCGACATTGACGTTAGTTTTCCCTCGCCTGTTGATTTTAAAGCTTGCGTTTGTTGGCGTATAATAATTAGGGTAGTTGCTATCCACACACCAGATTGCTTTTTCATACATCCAATTTAGTAAAACATTTATTAGGAATTGTTGTAAACGAGAAGCAGATTTGGAGAAGGGTTGAGGCTAGGAAACCCCTAACCTCCTTTATATAGTATTCATAATAGGTACTCATGTGGGTGGATATCCAATAGGCCCAATGTGTCCTATTCATAACACTTCCTCTTATCCAACCAACGTAGTATACTCGACTTTATGAATACTGAATGATTCATTAGTACTACTGAGTATCTTAAAGGGTGGATACTTCTGGATCCAAGTTAAGGGTAACTGCCTCGTTAAAAACCCTTAGCTATGGAAAACCCTGTGGGAAAAAACCGATAGCGAAGGGAAAAGAGTACAGCACTCCATAACTTCCCCTGATTTGGGGATGTGTCGAGGGGTGGATACTTCTGGATCCAGAGTCAATGTGGTTGCCTCATTAAAACCTTAACTATGGAAAACCCGGTGGGAAAAACCACTAGCCAAGGAAAAAGAGTACAACTTTACAGTTGACTCCCCCTAATCTGATCAAGCTTCAAGCTTGCAGATCTCCTATATATCTATACATTATCTCATATGTGTCTATACATCCATCTCATCTGTAACATTCCGAAAGCAAAAGTAAAGTACAAGCATCACTCATCTATACAAGTTTCACTCATATAAGGCATTAGCTGAAACTAAAGGAGCGCTAGCAAACTTGGTAGACAGCTCCACGTCTCAATCGTCATTGTCTGCGAGGTACTTCAGGACCTGGCTTTGTATGTTCTTGAACTGCTCCTTGGGTGATGAGCTTCTCGGGATGGTGGAAGGATGTAGACTTGGAAGGATTCTGTGTAAATCTTCAGGAGGTGGACGTCCCTTTTATGTCATTCATCGTGATGATCTGTAACCTGCATATGCAAATACATTTAACATAGATGATTTTTCCTCTACCCTTGGAGATAGCGCAGAAGCTACATATCTCTGGTCCAGTGGCGCGCTGGAGGCGCTGCACTGTACCTGGCTAATAGCTATACTGCTAACGCTCAAAAGAGACGCATGCAGTTGGCCAGGTAAAAGAGTGTTCCAAGACACTTAAGGTACTTCTGGACCATATATATTCTTCCCCTCTTCCAGCTAACGGAAAGGGGTCTATTAATGTATATCCATACAACAAATAGGTGTATTTGGTGGAGAATGAAATTAATGTTTCTTCATCAATCGTCATTGTATGAAGTTTTCATCTTCGGGATGATTAATTAACGGCATCTTCAGGATGATAGTTCATTTCCAGGATAATATTTCATCTTCAGGATGATAGTTCATCTTCAGGATGATTAATGTCATCTTCAGGATGATAGTTCATCTTCAGGATGATGGTTAATCTTCAGGATGATTATATTCTGTAAGCCTAGAATTTATGCCTAGCTAGGACTTTCATAGCATTTTTGATAGATAGGCTTTAACAGATATTTCGGTATTTTCTCTTCAGGAGATCCGATAATATTTTGAGTTATTAAAATGATCTCAATTCTTTTAATCTACTCTCTTAAGAACAATACTGTTTTTAAGAGGTGCAAACAACAACCTTTTTGTATGAGTCCTATAAGGATCTTTGTCTAGGTTGTCTTTCCTTTAATCATATGAATAATATGTGTCCCAAAAAGAAAGGAAAGTAAAGAAGAAATTTATATATGCAGTTGAAGGAATTTTATATCGGTAATGTTGTCACATCCAATAGCAACATCAACCAAAAATTCCCTCTTTTTGCCATTCGTTGGGTTACGCCTTGACATAAACAAGTCGATGCATCAGATTCATCTTGTAAGTGAGTTCAGCTCATCTTACTTGATTACTTCCTGGTTTAAGCGATTTATACCTCTAAAACTATAGCAAATTAAAATCCTTATAGCTAACGATTTTATTTTAATTCTCTTTCAATACTCAGTTATCCCACAGGATTTGATATCATTTTTGATACCAGGACTTCAGGTCCAACACCTCATATTTCATAAGTGAGTCCAGCTCACCTTATTATTGCCTCATTCCACATTATTATAATTTGGCCAAATCTCTATCTTTGATTCAGGCAAAGCAGAGTTGTGGAATCGATTTTATATTTAACTGGCAAAGTGAAATATGAGAGAATTTGTCGACAAAAGGTGTTCTTTCTTGTCTAAAACTCACCCCGTACGTACTATAATCATTTGATTTCTCCCAGAGGTGTCTCCTTCACGACACGTTAAAGAAGTGAAGGTTCTGGGACGGGTAAAGAATATGGACATATCCAGAATTGGTCCTTAGCAACCAAGTTGCAATAAGGTTCTGGATTTGAGCTCACTTTCCTGTGGTGGTATTGCTTTTTCGGTCTCCAGGAGTAGATCTCTCTTTTTGGAGCCTAGTGGTATGTCCTCTCATCCATTGAGGATATCCACTTCTGCTACTGGTGGATTGCATCCAATATATTTGGTATGTCAATCCTAGCTGGATTTTTAGTAGCAGGGATGTGAAAGTTTTGACAATATCTATATTGTCAGCAACTATGTCTGATAACTGTTTTAACAGTTTCATAAGTGTGGATCTTCAGGATCTCATCACAATTCATGATAACCAGATCATAGGTATTAATGATTTAAATGGTCATTTGAGCTTCAGGCTCATGGATGATTGTAGTATTTCTGTTGAAACTGATGCTGGGACATTAAAGTTGTGAGGGATCTTCAGGATCTCATCAAATCTTTAAAATAGGGTCATCAATGCACGTCTTAGGAGAAGTGAATTTAAATGCTTCCCCTGTTCAGAGTGCTCAGACTCTATTTATCTGGGATATTTACTTCCGATAAATAGTTCTGCATGTTGATGGTCTATAGTGGTGATATGGGGGTGTCTACTCATCATGGCACAATCTATAAGATGTGCTCTAAACGCTTCCCCCGTCAGGGGTTCTCGGAAAACTGTTTATATGAGGTGATCAGACTCATATAAATAGGTTCTAAGGAGGCGTTTTGATGGTTTGCAATGTAATTGCATGTTCCCATGTGGTTACCTACAACTGGATTTTTAATGGATAAGAAATCCAATTAAATCATTTTAATGATTTATATTACCCATATTTGGGTGTGAACACAAGCTTCAGGGTGTTCGATATTTTTCCAGTTGCAAAAACATTTAAATTCCCAGTGTTATCCAAAGTTACCACCATTTTATAAAAGACTGTGGTTGGATAATGACCATTTATTTAGAGGATATATTGATGAGTACACCAAAGGTACATCATCAGTCCTATTAAGGGAGTGGACGAAGCCTATTTATATCCCTTAAATACTCTCAAGAGACCTAAAGGTCTTCATTATCTTTAATGATGATAGTATATCATCTTAAATTCATTTGAGGAAGTGGGGAGAGTCAATATCCATGTGAATGGAGATGATCTCATTATCATTTTTCCCTTTTGAATAGGACAATGAAAGTTTCACCCTTTTTGAAGAATCTTCGGGTTCGTCTGGTTGATGATGTCTTGCATCATTAATCCAGGGTTATATCGATCCAAAATTGGTCGATTCTAGACACTTCTGGTGTTCCAAAATAATTCCTCTTTTTGAATTTATGTGGGACTTTTGAAAAGTCCATTAAAATGCTCAAGTTAATTTTGTCCGGTAATAGTTGAACTGTGTTCAAACTGTGAAGGATTACATCTTCACTTTGACTATTGTGCGGATCATTTTGGGACAAAGCTTCAGGCTTCATTTATTTCTTGAGTCATTATGGATTTCGTTTTGACGAATATCCTTTTGAAACTGTATAAGTTTCAGAGAGTATATGGCATCCTCATTTTATTTTTAGGGGTATTCAAGATAGTAAATCATTCGCAGTAAAATAAAATGTATTAAAACTACAAGAGAATAATACTGATGATTTTGTTAAGTCAACAAGTGACATAGTGTTATGTGTGCTCTTGAAAACATACAACAATAATTATGCTCATTTAAGACTTATGTTATGACAACAGATTATATTTGATTTCAAAGTTTATTTGTCCTCGGGGAGTAGCTAAATATACATAAGGTCAATTAGACTTTCGTCGTTTTGACTAGATATGTATGTATTTTTATATGGCATAAGTTAATGCACATTCATGTTTGCAAAAACATTATGGCTCTTATCAGAACTTCCAGTCTGATTTTGTCTTGCAATTGCTTACTCCATGTCGAGGTATATCGTATCTTCCCTTTCCCATTTAATCCAAGACTTCCCCTGTTTTGAGTTTTCCTTATTTTTATTTCAGGTCATGTTTGATCCTAAACTTCCCCTGATTTCAATATTCCTTATTTATAAAGGACAATGAAAATTAGTCTTGCTAAGGGGACATAAGCAGGGGTTTGAGCAAATTATTTATACTTCCACTTTTCTAATTAATAAGAGACTTTTAAAAAGTCTATTTGAATGCTCGAGTATAGCTTCAGGCCATTTACTTGAGTCGTTCAAATTTTATGTGGATAGTTTATCATGCTCGGAGGGGAACAAATACGTGGATGTGTAATATATTTCTCACTTATTTATTAAGCCACGACTTCAGGCGTATACTTATATTCAAGGCTAGAAAAAAATATTTCCTTGTAAAAATAAAGGAGAGTACTCTTTTAAAGAGTTTTAGCGGTATTATGGAAAAATTATGGTGCCATATTGGATTATATAGATCCTAGATCTTATATATCTGTTTACCGCAAAGTGTGCATCTTTTATAAAGATAGCAATTATAATTTTCACATAAACCATCGTATTTGTTAATATTTATTTTATTAGGGAGAGAGGGTGTTGACTTTTGATTTTGAACTTCAGGTTCATTTTGTCAAAGTGGATATGATATTAAACTTTTTGAAATCATGATTGTCTTATTGTCATAAATATCGTCATATCATGAGCCCATCATACATATAATGTAAAGCTTGTAAACTAAAGATTATGCTCAATTAAACTGAATTGAAACAAGTATGATGAATACACATGATGTTTATATGCTGCAGGCATTTAAATAATCTTATCGCAGATATATAGTCTAGCTATAGGCGTTAAACTATATCAAAGTAATTTTAGCATGCTTTTTAACAGTTTCATTGTAACATTAACATAGCATGAAAATAGTTAACATCCACGCATTTAATGTATAAGCAATGAAAAAATAACTTAGGACTATGGGGATCAGCCAGCCGACACTTAAAAGAAAAAGACAGTCCAAAAATTACATCAAAAAGTTGCATGAAAGAATAAGTACAATTCAGAAACTTCAGAGAGAAGCCCCTTTCATCTTTGTGCATACGCCTTCAGCTCCTTTTTGGTGTCCGCCGGTCTTCTTTTTACATTTATATCCTCACTTCCAAATTTCTCTCAAAAAAGGGAGGAAAAAATTGCGGGAAATTAAAGGTGTCGGAAACCTGGCTGATCCCTAAAAACATAGCATAAATCGCACATCCACGCAGATAATATATGGAAAATATACAACCACGCAGATAATCATATCACATGCATGTAAAGATTAATTAAATAATCTAAATAGTGTGTGACGTGCTAAAAAATTATTTTTGAAAAACTTTTTACCTTTGATCCATATTTTTAATGTTTTGTTTACCGCTTTAACCCTTTTTATAAAGTTTCTTTAATTATTTTGGGCTTTTAGGGCCAAAAATAAAAAAAGAAAAATTATTTGTGTAAATGAGCTAATTTTCAGGCTTTTTGGGCCATGAAAACAACCCATTAGGGTTAATTTGGGCTTCCCCCGAAAAATTGGCCCGTTTAGGGCAAGGGTTTCCGAAAAACCTTAGGGGGGCCCGCGGGGCGCGCTGACGTGACGGCGGGCCGCGGCCAACGTGGCAGTGTGCCGCGGCTGCAGGCCGCAGCCGCTGGCAGCACTGGCCGCGGCTTCAGGCCGCGGCAGCACTTGCCGCCGCGGCCTGAGGCCGCGGCAGTTGGCCGCGGCTTCAGGCCGCGGCGTTTTACCCCCGGTGGCGCTCGTAGAGCGCCGCCGTTTCGCCCATCGGGGGTGCGGGGTATGGATCAAGGATGGGGGGGGTAAAAACAGATTTTTCAAGCATTTAGATCTCTAAAAAATTGATTTTTATTGTTTTTAGACATGCGGATCTAAATAAAAATGTGATTTTTACCGCGTTTTTAAACTTTTTGATCCTAAAACATGCAGATCTACGTGAAACACAAGTTTAGATCTAAAAAGTTTTGATATTTACCTCTAGATTCGACGAGGGAATCTAGACGACGGTTGGTGAAGGATGCCCTTTTCGCTCCCCGTTGAGAAGATTACGATCTTCTTAGATTGAGCGGTTGATGGATCTCCTTCCTCGCGCGTCGCCGCCTTTTCCAACGAGCGTGATCGTGCTGATAACGTGTTGTGAACGAGAAACAGATTTGGAGAAGGGTTGAGGCTAGGAAACCCCTAGCCTCCTTTATATAGTATTCATAATGGGTACTCATGTGGGTGGATACCCAATAGGCCCAATGGGTCCTATTCATAACAGGAATGACTTTTTATTTTCATTTCTTAATATCTGTTATGAATAGACACATTGGCCTTATTGGGTATCCACCCACATGAGTAACCAATATGAATACTATATAAGGGGGCTAAGGGTTTTCTAGCCTCAACCTTCTCCAACATGTTTCTATTTCACAACACGTTATCAGCACGATCACGCTCGATGGAAGAAGCGACGGCTCGTAAGAGGGAGGCGCCCGGCAGACGTTCCGTCAATTTTTCGCGACGCAAAGCTTCGCGAGACAATGCAGAGTTCCTTTTCGGACATCCCTCATCAAACTTCGCTAGATCTGGCGAACAGATTTAGTGGGTAAGCCTAAATGTTTTTCTAGATTTGATAACATATTAAAAATTCAATTTTTATGTGATCTAGAATAAAATAGTTGATTATTTATGCATGGATCTAACTTATAGATCAAAAACTAAATTATTTTGTATGCAAAACTGATTAAAAATTTAGTTTTTATGCAATCTATCTGTTATTTGGTAGATTTTATAAGATCTCTTTGTGCAAAATCTTGTTCATGATGTCCCATAATTTATAAATCAAAATCTGATAAACCCATGAACGGCATGAAGCCGATAACCCCTCACTGCCAAAGATCAAACAGATCTGGCGCAAAATCCGGCATTAAAGAAGAAAAAAAGCATGCCGCGCCTTCGCCCAGCCCCTGTCACGCCTGCCGGCGCGGCCACCCTGCCCGCCTACCGGCAGCCGTCGGCCGGCAGCGGCGGCTCCCCCTCCCCAAAACACTAACCCAATATTAGGGTTAGGGTTAGGGGAAGCCCATTTTGGGCTGTTGGGCTAAAAGCCCAACGAAAAATAAAAATAAATAAAAATAAAATAAAAATATGAAATTAAATTGTTTTGGGCCTGAAGCCCAAACAAAAATAATTCTCAGATTCTTACATTCATGGGCCTTTTCTTGGGCCAGCAGCCCAACAAGAAAAAATCAGATTAGTTGATTGATATTATGTTAGAACCCCCTAATGGGCCTGAAGCCCACCAAATAAATACAAATGTAATAATATTAAAATTGTTTCCTCCTTCTTGATGGGCCTGAGCCCACACGGAAATATAATTAAAATTTAAATTAATTTTAACTTGTTTAGTGGGCTTAGCCCATAGATTTCCTTGAAAATCAATAAACAAGTATCCTAACGGGCCTGAAGCCCGCGGACATAAATTAATTTATTTTCCTCTTATTTTGTTGGGCCTGCAGCCCACAAAAAGTGTAAAAATATACATAAATAAAGAGAAAATATGCTTAACGGGCCCGAAGCCCGCTGGCCTAATATTATTCATTTCTGAAATATTTATAATATATATATTTTTGTTATGAATAGGACCCATTGGGCCTATTGGGTATCCACCCACATGAGTACCCATTATGAATACTATATAAAGGAGGCTAGGGGTTTCCTAGCCTCAACCCTTCTCCAAATCCTTTTCTCGTTCATAACACGTTATCAGCACGAAGCCTGCATAACACGTTAAAGGAGGCTAGGGGCCAGTTGCCGCGGCCTGCAGGCCGCGGCCCGCCGCCGCGGCGGCCGCGGCCCGCAGCCGCGGCCTGTCGCCGCCACGACGGCCGCGCCCTACGCGGCCAGCCGTCGCGGCGACACGCCGCGGGCCCCCCTAGGGTTTCCAGAAACCCTAACCCTAACGGGCTATTTTTCGGGGGAGGCCCAATATTAACCCTAATGGGTTGTTTTCATGGCCCAAAAGGCCAGAAAATTAGCCCATCCACAGAAATTATTTTATTTATTTTTGGCCCTAAAAAGCCCAAAATAGTTAAAAGAAATTTTTAAAAGGGTTGAAAGCGGTAAAATAAAACATTATATTATGGATCAAAAAGGCAAAAAGTTTTACAAAAAAAAATGTTTTTTGCACGATACACACAATTTTTAAATTACTTTAAATGCCTGTGTCTTTTGATTATCTGCGTGGTTGTATGTCGCAAAAATATTATCTGCGTGGATGTGCAAATATTAGGCTATGTTTTTAGGGATCAGCCAGGTTTCCGACACCGTTTTAAATTCCCACAATTTTTCTTCTTTTTTGAGAGAAATTTTGTATGTGAGGATAAAAATGTAAAAAAGAAGACCGAAGGACACCAAGAAGAAGCTGAAGGCGTTCGCACAACGTAGATAGGGGCTTCTCTCTGAAGTTCCCGAGTTGTACTTTATTTTTTCATGCATTCATTTTTGATGTAACTTCGGACTGTACTTCTTTTATTTTTCGGTGTCGGCTGGCTGATCCCCATAGTCCTAAGTCCTTTTCTTTCTGTTTCATTGCTTATGCATTAACTGCGTGGTTGTTAATTAGTTTTAATACCATGTTAATGTTACAATGAAACTGTCAAAAAGCATGCTAAAATCACTTTAATATAGTTCAACGCCTATTGCTAGACTATATACATGCGATAAGTTTTCTTTAAAAAATGCCTGCAGCATATAAATAGCATGTGTACATCATACTTGTTTCATTCAAATGTACATAATCTTTAGTTTACAAACTTTACATTATATGTACGATGGGCTCATGATATGACGATATTTATGACAATAAGACAATAATGATTTCAAAAAGTTTAAAATCATATCCTCTTTATGAACCTGAAGTTTCAAAATCAAATCAAAAGTCAACACTCTCACTCCCTAATAAAATAAATACGATGGTTTATGCGAAAATTAAAATTGCTATCTTTATAAAAGATGCATACTTTGCGGTAAACAGATATATAAGATCTATGATCTATATAATCCAATATGGACACCAGAAGTTTTCCATAATACCGCTAAACTCTTTAAAAGAGTTCTCTCCTTTATTCTTACAAGGAAAGATTTTTTCTAGCCTTGAATATAAGCATACGCCTGAAGTCGTGGCTTAATGAATAAGTGAGAAATACATTACGCACCCACGTATTTATTCCCCTCTGAGCATGGTAAACTATCCACATAAAATTTGAACGACTCAAGTAAAAGGCCTGAAGCTATACTCGAGCATTCAAATAGACTTTTTTAAAAAGTCCCTTATTAAAGTGGAAGTATAAATAATTTGCTCAAACCCCTGCTTATGTCTCCTTAGCAAGACTAATTTTCATTGTCCTTTATAAATAAGGAATATTGAAATCAGGGGAAGTTCAGGATCAAACATGACCTGAAATAAAAATAAGGAAAACTCAAAACAGGGGAAGTCTTGGATTAAATGGGAAAGTGAAGATACGATATACCTCGACATGGAGTAAGCAATGGCAAGCCAAAATCAGACCGGAAGTTCTGATAAGAGCCATAATGTTTTTGCAAACATGAAAGTGCATTAACTTATGCCATATAAAAATACATACATATCTAGTCAAACGACGAAAGTCTAATTGACCTTATGTATATTTAGCTACTCCCCGAGGACAAATAAACTTTGAAATCAAAAATTATCTGTTGTCATAACATAAGTCTTAAATGAGCATAATTATTGTTGTATGTTTTCAAGAGCACACATCACACTATGTCACTTGTTGACTTATCATCAGTATTATTCTCTTGTAGTCTTAATACATTTTATTTTACTGCGTATGTTTTGCTATCTTGAATACCCCTAAAAAATAAAATGAGGATGCCATATACTCTCTGAAACTTATACAGTTTCAAAAAGGATATTCGTCAAAACGAAATCCCTAATGACTCAAGAAATAAATGAAGCCTGAAGCTTTGTCCCAAAATGATCCGCACAATAGTCAAAGTGAAGATGTAATCCTTCACAGTTTGAACACAGTTCAACTATTACCGGACAAAATTAACTTGAGCATTTTTAATGGACTTTTCAAAAGTGCCACATAAATTCAAAAGAGGAATTATTTTGGAACACCAGAAGTGTTCAGAATCGACCAACTATGGATCGATATCACCCTGGAGTGATGATGCAAGACATCATCAACCAGAAGAACCCGGAGATTCTTCAAAAAGTGTGAAATTTTCATTGTCCTATTCAAAAGGGACAAATGATAATGAGATCATCTCCATTCACATGGACATTGACTCTCCCTACTTCCTCAAATGAATTTAAGATGATATACTATCATCATTAAAGATAATGAAGACCTTTAGGTCTCTTGAGAGTATTTAAGGGATATAAATAGGCTTCGTCCACTCCCTTAACCGGACTGATGATGTACCCTTGGTGTACTCATCAATATATCCTCTAAATAAATGGTCATTATCCAACCACATTCTTTTATTAAAGGGTGGTAACTTTGGATAACACTGGGAAATTTAAATGTTTTACAACTGGAAAAATAAACGAACACCCTGAAGCTTGTGTTCACACCCAAGTATGGGTAAGATAAATCATTAAAATGATTTAAATGGATTTCTTATCCATTAAAAATCCAGTTGTAGGTGACCACATGGGAACATGCAATTACATTGCAAACCATCAAAACGCATCCTTAGAACCTATTTATATGAGTCTAATCACCTCATATAAACAGTTTCCGAAAACCCCTGACGGGGGAAGCGTTTAGAGCACATCTTATAGATTGTGCCATGACGAGTAGACACCCCCCATATCACCACTATAGACCATCAAAATGCAGAACTATTTATCGGAAGTAAATATCCCAGATAAATAGAGTCTGAGCACTCTGAACAGGGGAAGCATTTAAATTCACTTCTCCAAAGACGTGCATTGATGATCCTATTTTAAAGCTTTGATGAGATCCTGAAGATCCCTCACAACTTTAATGTCCCAGAATCAGTTTCAACAGAAATACTACAATCATCCATGAGCCTAAAGCTCAAATGACCATTTAAATCATTAATACCTATGATCTGGTTATCATGAATTGTGATGAGATCCTGAAGATCCACACTTATGAAACTGTTAAAACAGTTATCAGACATAGTTACTGACAATATAGATATTGTCAAAACTTTCACATCTCTGCTACTAAAAATCCAGCTAGGATTGACATACCGAATATATTGGATGCAATCCACCAGTAGCAGAAGTGGATATCCTAAATGGATGAGAGGACATACCACTAGGCTCCAAAAAGAGAGATCTACTCCTGGAGACCGAAAAAACAATACCACCACAGGAAAGTGAGCTCAAATCCAGAACCTTATTGCAACTTGGTTGCTAAGGACCAATTCTGGATCTGTCCATATTCTTTACCCGTCCCAGAACCTTCACTTCTTTAACGCGTCGTGAAGGAGACACCTCTGGGAGAAATCAAATGATTATAGTACGTACGGGGTGAGTTTTGGACAAGAAAGAACACCTTTTGTCGACAAATTCTCTCATATTTCATTTTGCCAGTTAAATATAAAATATCGTTTCCACAACTCTGCTTTGCATGAAGCAAAGATAGAGATTTGGCCAAATTATAATAATGTGGAATGAGGCAATAATAAGGTGAGCTGGACTCACTTATGAAATATGAGGTGTTGGACCTGAAGTCCTGGTATCAAAAATGATATCAAATCCTGTGGGATAACTGAGTATTGAAGGAGAATTAAAATAAAATCGTTAGCTATAAGCACTTTAATTGGCTATAGTTTTAGAGGTATAAATCGCTCAAACCAGGAAGTAATCAAGTAAGATGAGCTGAACTCACTTACAAGATGAATCTGATGCATCGACTGGTTTATGTCAAGGCGTAACCCAACGAATGGCAAAAGAGGGAATTTTTTGTTGATGTTGCTATTGGATGTGACAACATCACCGATATAAAATTTCTTCAACTGCATGTACAAATTTCTTTACTTTCCTTTCTTTTTGGGACACATATTAATAATATGATTAAAGGAAAGACAACCTAGACAAAGATCCTTAAAGGACTCATACTAAAAGGTTGTTGTTTGCACCTCTTAAAAACAGTATTGTTCTTAAGAGAGCAAATTAAAAGATTTGAGATTATTTTAATAACTCAAAATATTATCGGATCTCCTGAAGAGAAATTACCGAAATATCTGTTAAAGCCTATCTATCAGATATGATATGATATGAAAGCCCTAGCTAGGCATAAATTCTAGGCTTACAGAACTTTAATCATCCTGAAGATGAACCATCATCCTGAAGATGAACTATTATCCTGGAAATGAACCAGTATCCTGAAGATGACGTTAATAAATCATCCCGAAGATGTAAACTTCATACAATGATGATTGATGAAGAAACATTAATTTCATTCTCCACCAAATACACCTATTTGGTTGTATGGATATACATTAAAAGACCCCTTTCCGTTAGCTGGAAGAGGGGAAGAATATATATGGTCCGGAAGTACCTTAAGTGTCTTTGAAACACTCTTTTACCTGGCCAACTGCATGCGTCTCTTTTGAGCGTTAGCAGTATAGCTATTAGCCAGGTACAGTGCAGTGCCCCCAGCGCACCACTGGACCAGAGATATGTAGCTTCTGCGCTATCTCCAAGGGTCGAGGAAAAATCCTCTATGTTAAATGTATTTGCATATGCAGGTTACAGATCATCGCGATGAATGGCATAAAAGGGACGTCCACCTCCTGAAGATCTACATAGAATCCTTCCAAGTCTACATCCTTCCACCATCCCGAGAAGTTCATCACCAGGAGCAGCTCAAGAACATACAATGCCAGGTCCTGAAGTACCTTTGCAGATATTGACGATTGAGACGTGGAGCTGTCTACCAAGTTCGTAGCGCTCCTCCAGTCTCAGCTACTGCCTTATATGAGTGAAACTTGTATAGATGAGTGATGCTTGTACTTTACTTTTGCTTTCGGAATGTTGCTGATGAGATGGATGTATAGACACATAGGAGATAAATGTATAGATATATAGGAGATCTGCAAGCCTGAAGCTTGATCAGATTAGGGGGAGTCAACTGTAGAGTTGTACTCTTTTTCCTTGGCTAGTGGTTTTTCCCACAGGGTTTTCCATAGTCAAGGTTTTAATGAGGCAACCACATTGACTCTGGATCCAGAAGTATCCACCCCTCGACACATCCCCAAATCAGGGGAAGTTATGGAGTGCTATGATCTTTTCCCTTCGCTATTGGTTTTTCCCACATGGTTTTCCATAGCTAAGGGTTTTTAACGAGGCAGTTACCCTTAACTTGGATCCAGAAGTATCCACCCCTTAAGATACTCAGTAGTACTAATGAATCATTCAGTATTCATAAAGTCGAGTATACCACGTTGGTTGGATAAGGGGAAGTGTTATGAATAGGACCCATTGGGCCTATTGGGTATCCACCCACATGAGTACCCATTATGAATACTATATAAAGGAGGCTAGGGGTTTCCTAGCCTCAACCCTTCTCCAAATCCTTTTCTCGTTCATAACAATTTTTAATATATATTAAATTCAGAAACTACAGAATAAATCCCAGAAAAGTCCAGAAAAATCCTAAAAATTTGGGAAAAATTCTGGAAAATTCCTGAAACATCAGGAAAGTAATTGGGAGAGGGGTTACAATAAATATTAATATTTTGGGGGATAAAAAGTTATTTGTCGTTAACGATGAATGCCATGTTGTTCAGTTTAAATTTTTCTGAACATAATCTAACTGACATGACGCATACCGCGGATGGCCAGAAGCCTCCGCCACCACCACGTACCCATAAAATTTTCCTTTTTGGGGTTAAATTCCCATGAAATTTTTTGGGTATGCGTCATAAAAATCTAAGACATCTTATGAACAACTAGATTAATGCACAATTGATTTAATATTTTGTTAGCATGTTAAAACCTAGTCTATTTTCTTATATAACTGTTTTTCATGTTAATACTCATACTAAGATTAAATATTATGGCACAAACAGATTAAATAATATTTCAACAAGTTCAAATATCATACCTATGTTGAAATCTGAACCTGAAGTTCAAATCATATTAAATGTCAAAACAAAACAAATACGATGGATTATGCGAAAATTATGACTGCTATCTTTATAAAAGATGCACACTTCGCGGTAAATAGATATATAAGATATATGATCTATATAATCAAATATGGACACCAGAAGTTTTCCATAACACCGCTAAACTCTTTAAAAGAGTACTCTCCTTTATTTTTACAAGTAAAGATTTTTTTATCTAGCCTTGAATATAAGCATACGCCTGAAGTCGTGGCTTAATAAATAAGTGAGAAATATATTACGCACCCGCGTATTTGTTCCCTTTTTGAGCATGATTCACTATCCACATAAAATTTGAACGCCTCAAGAAATTGGCCTGAAGTCATACTCGAGCATTCAAATAGACTTTTAAAAGTCTCTAATTAATTAGAAAAGTGGAAGTATAAAATAATTTGCTCAAACCCCTGCTTATTTCTCCTTAGCAAGACTAATTTTCATTGTCCTTTATAAATAAGGAATATTGAAATCAGGGGAAGTTCATGATCAAACATGACCTGAAATAAAAAAATAAGGGAAAATATTACTCTATACGGAGTAGGAAATGGCAAACTAAGATCAGAACCAGAAGCTCTGATAAGTACCCTAATGCTTTTGCAATATGAAAAGTAATTAGTTTATACCATTGAAATATATATACATTGCTAGTCTAAACCGACGAAAGTCGACCTACTTATTGTATAATTAGCCACTCCTAGAGGACAAATAAACTTTATAAACATTTTTAATCTGTTGCCATAACATATTTCTTAGTGAGTTTTAAGTGTTTATATATACTTTTAAAAAGTATTTTACAGTATAAGTCATTTAGAAAATTTTTTCTGTGATTTCTGTTCTTTTAAAATTCAGGACTTTTTACGCCTGAATACTCTAAAAAGAGGATGTCTATTACTCTCAAAATAAATAAAGCCTGAAGCTTTGTCCCAAAGTAAATTCAAAAGAGGAAAAATTGGAACACCTGAAGTGTCCAGAATCGACCAACTTTGGATCGATATCACACTGGATTGATGATGCAAGACATCGTCAACCAAAAGAACCCGAATATTCTTCAAAAAGGGTGAAACTTTCATCATCCCATTCAAAAGGGAAAAATGATTATGAGATCATCTCCATTCACATGGACATTGACTCTCCCCACTTCCTCAAACGAATTTAAGATGATATACTATCATCATTAAAGATACTGAAGACCTTTAGGTCTCTTGAGAGTATTTAAGGGATATAATTAGGTTTTGTCCACTCCCTTAATATGACTGATGATGTACCTTTTGTGTACTCATCAATATATCCTCTAAGAATGGTCATTATCCAACCACATTTTTTTAAAATAGTGGTAACTTTGGATAAAAATGGGAAATCATAAATAATTAGCAACAGTGGTTGTGTACATTCAGCTAAACACACCATTAGAACCTTTTTATATGAGTCTGATCAACTCCATATAAACATTTTCTAAGAATGGGTTTAGAGCACATCTTAAAGATGGTACGTCCGCAACGTTGTGTAAGTGTTCCTGAAGCAACACTACATAAACCGTCATGATGCCATAACGAGAACACATTCATCAGGACTAACCAACTTTGATGAATAGATTCCAAAATCTCGTATGAGTAAGGCATTTGTACACGTCTTATAGATTGTGTGTTGATGGTAATAAGGATCCTGAAGATCCTTCAATTCCCTATTTGGTTCAAATCATCTATGAGCCTGAAGCTCAAATTGACCATTTAAAAAGTAAATACATATGATCTGATTATAATCAGACTGACAATTTAAATATTGTCAAAACTTTTACATCACTGCTACTAAAAATCCAGCTAGAATTGACATACCAAAAATAATGGATGCAATCCACCAGTAGCAGAAGTGGATGTCCTTAAGAGATGAGAGGACATACCACTAGGCTCCAAAGAGAGAAATCTACTCTTGGAGACCGAAAAAGCAATACCACCACAGGAAAGTGAGCTCAAATCCAGAACCTTATTGCAACTTGGTTGCTAAGGACCCATTCTGGATCTGTCCATATTCTTTACCTGTCCCAGAACCTTCACTTCTTTAACAAGTCGTAAAGGAGACACCTCTAGGAGAAATCAAATGTTTATAGTACATACGGGGTGAGTTTTGGACAAGAAAGAACACATTTTGTCGACAAATTCTCTCATATTTCATTTTGCCAGTTAAATATAATATATCGTTTCCACAATTCTGCTTTGCCTGAAGCAAACATAGAGATTTGGCCAAATTATAATAATGTGGAATGAGGCAAAAATAAGGTGAGCTGCACTCACTTATGAAATATGGGGTGTTGGACATGAAGTCCTGGTATCAAAAATGATATCAAATCTTGTGGGATAACTGAGTATTGTAAGAGAATTATAATAAAGTCGTTAGCTATAAGAATTTTAATTTGCTATAGCTTTAGAGGTATAAATCGCTCAAACCAGGAAGTAATCAAGTAAGATGAGCTGAACTCACTTACAAGATGAATCTGATGCATCGACTGGTTTATGTCAAGGTGTAACCCAACGAATGGCAAAAAGAAGGAATTTTTGGTTGATGTTTCTATTGGATGTAACAACATTACCTATATAAAATTTCTTCAATTCCATGTATAATATTTTTCTTTACTTTCCTTTCTTTTTGAGACATATATTAATAATATGATTAAAGGAAAGACAACCTAGACAGAGATCCTTAAAGGACTCATACTAAAAGGTTGTTGTTTGCACCTCTTAAAAACGGTATTGTTCTTAAGAGAGAAAATTAAAAGAATTGAGATTATTTTAATAACTCAAAATATTATTGGATCTCCTGAAGAGAAAATACCGAAATATCTGTTAAAGCCTATCTATCAGATATGATATGATATGAAAGTCCTACCTAGGCATAAATTCTTGGCTTATAGAATACAATCATCCTGAAGATGAACTATCATCCTGAAGATGACATTAATCATCCTGAAGATGAACTATCATCCTGAAGATGACATTAATCATCCTGAAGATGAACTATCATCCTGAAGATGAACTATTATCCTGGAAATGAACTATCATCCTGAAGATGACATTAATCATCCTGAAGATGAACTAGTATTAATCATCCCGAAGATGAAAACTTCATACAATGACGATTGATGAAGGAAAAATGAAAATCATTCTCCACTAAATACACCTATTTGGTTGTATGTATACACATTAAAAGACATCTTTCCGTTAGCTGGAAGATGGGGAGAATATATATGGTCCAGAAGTACCTTAAGTGTCTTTGAAACACTCTTTTACCTGGCCAACTACATGCGTCTCTTTTGAGCGTTAACAGTATAGCTATTAGCCAGGTACAGTGCAATGCCTGCAGCGCACCCTTGGACCTGAGCTATGTAGCTTCTGCGCTATCTCCAAGGGTCGAGGAAAAATCCTCCATGTTAAATGTATTTGCATATGCAGGTTACAGTTCATCGCGATGAATAGCATAAAAGGGACGTCCACCTCCTGAAGATCTACACAGAATTCTCCCAAGTCTACATCCTCCTACCATCCCGAGAAGCTCATCACCCAAGAAGCAGTTCAAGAACATACAAAGCCTGGTCCTGAAGTACCTCGCAGACAATGACGATTGAGACGTGGTACTGTCTACCAAGTCTACAGCGCTCCTTTAGTTTCAGCTACTACCTTATATGAGTGAAACTTGTGTAGATGAGTGATGTTTGTACTTTACATTTGCTTTCGGAATGTTGTAGATGAGATGGATGTATAGACGCATATGAGATTAATGTATAGATATATAGGATATCTGCAAGCCTGAAGCTTGATTAGATAAGGGGGAGTCAACTGTAGAGTTGTACTCTTTTTCCTTGGCTAGTGGTTTTTCCCACATGGTTTTCCATAGTCAAGGTTTTAATGAGGCAACCACATTGACTCTGGATCCAGAAGTATCCACACCTCGACACATCCCCAAATCAGGGGAAGTTATGGAGTGCTGTACTCTTTTCCCTTCGCTAACGGGTTTTTCCCACATGGTTTTCCATAGCTAAGGGTTTTTAACGAGGCAGTTACCACTAACTTGGATCTAGAAGTATCCACCCTTTAAGATACTCATTAGTACTAATGAATCATTCAGTATTCATAAGTAGAGTATACCACGTTGGTTGGATAAGGGGAAGTGTTATGAATAGGACCCATTGGGCATATTGTGTATCCACCCACATGAGTAACTAATATGAATACTATATAAAGGGGGCTAAGGGTTTCCTAGCCTCAACCTTCTCCAAACCTGTTTCTACTTTACAACAATATCATTATTTTTAGTGTGTCATCAAGGGTATGCTAATTATTTCAATGGAAATTTTTTTTCTAAAGCTACATCTAGAATAAGTTTGATTATTATTTTTTGATTAGTTACAAAATTACCTAAAAGCACATTCTTAAATGTGATAAACTTCCATCATTACCGATATTGTAACATTGTGACATCTGTTTTGACATGAAGACCATGTTAGAAAGTCAATATTATTTTTTAATATTATTCTTTGTATCATCTTTATTTTCGTCCAGGTCAATAAAAATCCTGATTACATCACTGCTCCTCTTATCGCAGTCGACACATACGCTCTTCTCCATTCCTTTTCGTAATCTTCCTCACTCTAAAGTTATGATGGGTCGAAAAAGATTAAAAGGATAAGGCGGGGCAAAGCGTTAGCTGGCCTGTAGCTGCCCCACTTTTATCTTCTTCATCCTCTTCGAAAAAAACCATGTACAATTGGGATTCAAGTGTGTGCATGCATGTCGCATTTATGCATGAGATTTAGCATAATTACCCTTCATGCATGCATGGTGTTTATTAGGATGGTTGGCATGTAAGGTTTAACATTCCTAACAACATGTGCTGTGTGAACAAGCGTGTGTGTGTGTGTGTGTGCGAGTGGCTTTTGCATTTGAATTTTTCTTAAACTCGTCAAGCTTAATAACCAATATTTCTTCATGCTTAAGCTTACGCATGCACAAATCACTAGCAAGCATATCAATCTTATCATTTAAACTAAAAATACATATGGCATACTCATTCTTTAATAAATTATGATCAATCAATAGTGCATCATATTTGGCCTTCAAGCAATCATGATTATGTAATAAAATATGAGTTGTGATCTATGCACCTCAGACAATGAGAGGCGGTTACTTTTTAAAGCCAAAAAACAATGAATATCTCACATCACCATTTCCAATCAAATTCCATTTTTTCCAAAATTAGCAAAAAACTACACTGAAACCTATATGCACCTCATTTTTTGAGGTGCAGATAGCATTTCTCTAAAATATTATTGCTACTATAATCATTTTCCAAAGAATCACCTTTCAAATCATCACAATCATTCAATAAAATGTCATGAACATTTCTAAGCTTATCATAATTGCAAGATAAAGCATTTATTTCTTTCTAATTTCTTATAGTTCTTTTCTAATAATTCATATTTATCAATTAACTTCTCTTGAATAACACATAATTTTTCAAATGCAAGTTTAGCATCAAAATCATCATCATCATCATCCGAGTTAGAGTCACATACCTCTTTTTGGTCATCTTGATGTGCCATCATGCACATTTCATTTGTTGGGTGCTCTTCCTCTTCTTCATCACTTGACTCACTTGAGACCCAAGCACTTTCCTCTTCACATAGGTTGGTGTAGCATACTTCCTCAAAAGTTGGTTCATCTTCACGATTCCTCTCCATATTTTGTTTTAAGCAAGCTCCATATTTGAAACGCCGTAGTGGCCTCTGAAACATACTCAAAAATAGAATCATCAATATCACTTAATAAAATGTTCACTACCTTGGCATGTAGCATATCTAGCTCCACTTCTCGGCTTGTTTAATGAGATGTGGAAGTCTTTGGCTTTATATATGGGAACTCGATGAAGCTCCAAGCCATATGCTCAAGGGACTTGATGTCTCTCAACATCCTCTTTTTCCAATCCAAAAAATTTGTGCCATCAAATCTTTGGAGGGCGGATGCTACCATTATTGATGACATTTAATGCAACCTCGCTTTGATACCACGTGTTAGGATCAAGAATGTTCGTTATTGGTGTTTTAGACCAATATTGTTTTGATGATGATCACAACATTATGTTGTTGCTAATGACTCCCAATGTTTTAGTCTCATATTTAACAATTGAAAAATAAGCTTTTTGGAGACTATGTCACGCCCCGTCGCCCAAAATGGGACAGGGTGACGGCCGCGGTACGAGGGTACCAAGCGTTAAGGTTCTGCAAGAAAAATTAGCAGGCCACTGCAACTGCTAGAACAACACAGGCAAGTAAAAAACATGTGTAAAAGTAAGGCACGAACTGTAAAGCCCCAGCACAACACAAAAAGGTACAGCGAGGCGGTAACAAACGACAAGCGGGAGCGTACGAGTGGGCAGCACAGGTCATCTACTATCAACACACCACAACATCATGTACTGTACATATACCACCACCAGTGACACGGGGTACAAAAGCTGAAGGGGAAAAACAAAAGTAACTGCTCATAAAGAAACTACCACCAACCCACTACACATCTACCCTACTAACTGCTATGGTCTCCTGGCCTGGAAAAGTCGCCTTCAGGGCGCCGGTAGTCCGGCAGGGGTGCTGTCGTCCCGGAACCTGTACATAGGGAGTGGGAAAAAGGGACACGTCACATCGTGTCAAGTAAGAAACTCAACCACACGAGCCACATTCACATCACTGCATACACGCTAATACTAAATTTGTTAGTCAATGCTTGTTGTTGGAACCTAGACATCAGGCGGAACACAAGGGAACTGGACCTCACCCTTAAGGCGGGTGGAAAGAATCTCTGACTCTCTGGCATGCTAGCTCGTCAGGAGCCTACGTAACTCAACCACTCTCCACGACCCAAAGGGCCACGACCTCGAAAGGCCAAAGAAACCGCACACCCCTAGGGGGCACGACCACTCCCCGCGGTAGGAGGGCCAAAGAAAACAACCTCGGAAGTCCAGTTCACACTATGTCCACCTAATGCCTTGGTTTCCCCCACCCCATCCCTAAGATGCTCACCCACCTGCGGGTGGAAAGAAACATCCCGGGCTTTTATTTTAATCACTTAACATTTAACATTGGATCGAGATTTTCATAATGGAGTAAAATTTGACTATCCATCTTTCATTGTAACAAATCAACTAACATTCTCATAATAAAGGAAACATCGCCATGGCATTATAATCATTGTCATTCACGCAAGACGTAAATAAATTCTCCATTCATTACGACATAAGAGTATGAATTTTAACGACAAGCAACAAATTATTCAACATGCAACATAATAACTATCACCCACACATTAAGGAATGTAGGCACGTAGTGTGATGGAACTACTTCCTTTTAGCATTATCACCACTTGCTTCTTAAAAGGAAAGGAAAAATGCAACCTAATTGAGCAAGTTAAATCATCAAGGGACTAACCTAAGTATTTTAGAAAAGGGTCTTTCTAAAGCTAGCTAAGTATTTTTGGTGCCATGCTAAACTTCAAAGAATAAGGTGCAAGGCCTAACTCTCATAGACCAAAGAGGGGTGACGTGCGCTTATATTTTATATATTCACGCACGTTTTCTTTTGTGTTTCTCCGTGTTTTCCGCCGTCTCTTATTCGTTTTCGTATATTTTCCCGTTTTCTTTCACTTTTCTTTGTTTGTCCATGATTGCAGGAGTTCGACCACGTAGGGGACGTTTTACGATGATATCCCAATTCCCCGGAGCAACGGGAGAAGTCACGCGTGATCCAGGGGGTCAAACGGCGAAGTATTCATCTTTCAGCCCCTCACCCGGTCGGTTGGTCATCTCCAACCGATCGGGTGATGCACGCGTGCACCAACCGGTCTCCGCCGCAGCCCACAACGAAGTCACCCGACCGGTTCACAGACCGGTTCTGCGGGCGGCTGTTCTCTGTCTTTTCGAGCAGAATTCCAACCGATCGGGTGACTCTCACCCGATCGGTTCATCTGTAGCTGAGAAAAAGAGCTGAAGACACGGGCGTCGAACCGACCGGTTCACCCGACAGCTCCAAGATCCAACCGGTCGCTCAAGAACTCACCCGATCGGTTCGTGAGATCGGGTGAAAACTCGCCGTTTTCTGTAATTTATCTGTAACCGATCAACCGATCGGTTGACTTGTCACCCGATCGGTTGATCCGAAAATCTATATATAGGACCCCTAGGGTTCCAGAAACGGGAGAGTTGTATTTTTTTACTGTTTTATTTCCTTGTGACGGCTGTAATTGTTACTCTTAAGTAAGTTTTCAGATTTTTCTAATTTTTTAGTATTGTCTTTATTACTCCTTTACTTCCGCATTGCAATTGTCTGATTATGATTCTAACGGTCAAATTTCATTTAGATTGCTTTTTCATGAATTTTTGTGAGTAGTTCCCAAATCTGGGATTTTGGTGGAAACCCCTTCGGGGGCTCTTCCCGATGCGTCCATAGGGTTAGGAAATAGATAGGGAGTAGGAATCTAACGGTTACGCGGGGCGTTTCATTGTCATCGGCGGGAAAAAGACCGCCTTTGACTGTCGGGCCAAGGGGGAATAAACTTGGCGGTTGACTCCCTAGCCATAGCTCACGCCTTTAGCGTAGACGCCAAATCCTAGCACGCGGGAGCGGCAGGATGAGGCGTTGGGAGATATCGTTGCGGACTTAGTGCTCCCGGGATCGATCAGTGTTAATGGACACGGGAGTGCCCACTGATCGAATCCGGGAAGTCCGGTGTATCATCCTGGGCACCGACCGGAATATCGGGCCCATGGGACGCCGGTACCACTTTCAGAGGCAACGTCTCACCATTAGACCCTAATTCCGATCGCTATCCATACCCGTAGGCCGTATTGGCGAGAGTCTCTCGTCGGGTTGGAAACCAAAGTCCCGGGTTTACTTTCTTTTCGTTCATACGCTTTTATTTTCTTTCGTGACAACCAACCACCGATTCGGGTTAGCTCGCCCCTCGGGGTGATTTAGGTCCTATCTGACCCAAGCACAACCTCGCCTCCCTGAGTTCGATATTCCCACACCCTACACTAACCGTGAAACTTGCGGTAAACGACACCGCGCCGCCGCGACGTAAGCGGGGCGCCGGTCAAGTTTATGGCGCCGTTGCCGGGGAGGCAACGTGCTTGATATTTTAGGATCTCTTGAACCCTCGTGTCTAGCTCACATCCCTACCTCGCGATAATTTTCGCATTCTCCTTTTTCTTTTTTATTTTTCTTATTTTTATTTCTTATTTTATCTGTCTCTTTCCCACTTGTCGATTCACGGGTGTTTGTTGTTTTTCATGCGCAGGAGTTCAAGGAGTCTCGACGACTTGATCCCCCTCGATCCAGAGATTAACGCCACCCTTAGGCGCTTGGCCGCCGAGAAGCGGAGAAGGGAAGATCCCGAATCCATGGAGGAGAACACCCCACCTCAGAAGTCTCTGCTGGAATACTCGATGCCATCTATTGAGTCCACTTCTGCCATCCGTCCTCCAGCTATCACGGCCCAGAGCTTTGAGCTAAAGCCGTCGTTGGTGACATGGATCCAGCAGGATCAGTTTGCGGGTGCACCCATGGAGAGCCCGATCGAGCATCTAGACTCCTTCTTGGAGAAGTGTGACACCTTTCGGATCAATGGTGTCACGACAGAGGCTATCCGTCTGAAGCTGTTCCCATTCTCCTTGCGAGACAAAGCAAAGCAATGGCTAAGGGGGAAGGACCCCAACACTTTCAACACCTGGGAGAAGCTCTCCAACGCTTTTCTGACAAAGTTCTTTCCTCCGGGGAAGACCATGAAGTTGAGGAGTGAGATCTCCTCCTTCTCCCAGGCCAGCCACGAGTCCTTGCATGAAGCTTGGACGAGATATAAAGAGATGCAAAGAAGATGCCCTCACCATGAGCTTCCGAAGTGGCAGATTATCAATCTGTTCTACAATGGGTTGAGGGATGACCTTAAATCTTCTATGGACGCCGCGGCTGGGGGTTCCTTCATGTCTAGAACCGAGGAAGATGCCGGGAATATTCTGGAAAATATGGCATCCAACAATGAGCGGTGGTGTGACGAGAGAGCCACACCAAGAACTGGGGGTATACACAGAGTCGAGGACGTCGACAAACTTTCGAGCAAGTTTGACTTGCTTTCGACCCAGATCTCCGCACTAATGGTTGGAGCCGGTGGGGCCGATACACAACAGGTTTCAGCAGTAGAGTCCGGATTCTTCGGAGAATTCGACGGTGGTGACATATCACCACCGTTGGATCAGGCGAGCGCACTATTTTACAACCCTACGGGAAATGCGCCGTACCCGCCAAGGACAAATTCCAACCCGGCCTACTCTCCCAACAACCGGAACCACCCGAATTTCAGTTACCGCCCACCATTTCAGCCCTCGCCGCCTCAGCAGCCACAGCAACAAATTTATCAGCCGGCTAGACCACCGCAGAATCAGGGTCAGCTGCAACCGTTTCAGCAGCAACCGCAGTAACAAACTTATGCCCCCAGGAATCAGCAGCCATTCCAGCAGCAGCAGTATGGCCAACAGAGGGCCGTCTCTCCGGCTGAGTCTCTCTTGACTCAATATATTACCAACCAGGAGAGATTCAACCAAAAGATGGAAATGGGCCAGCGGACCCTCACGGACCAAATAACCCAGCTGGGGTTACAGGTGGCGAACCTCGCAAGGTCACAAAACCAATTGCCGCCACAACTGGAGGTGAACCCTCGAGGAGCAACACAAACATCGGCACTCGTGCACGAGCACGCGAATGTGTCCGCTATCGTTCTGAGAAGCGGGACACAAATTCCTACTAGAGTGCCCCCTAGCAACCCGGAAGCACCATTGGTCGTTGAGAGACCGACTGAAAAATTAAACGACACCGGTGCTTCGTCATCAAATCCCATGACTCCGGAGGGAGTGTCTGAAGAAGAGAAGAAGAAGGAGGAAGAGAGCCCAAGAGTGTATAAACCCGTTGTGCCATTTCCACAACGGTTGGCTCAGGCGAAAATTGATGAGAAATATGGGAAGTTCTTCGCTATGGTCAAGGACCTAAGCCTGCAAATCCCCTTCTTGGAGGCAATCGAGACAATCCCCTCCTATGCAAAATTCTTGAAAGATTTGGTGACCAAAGGGTCAAGAAAAGAGAAAGTGGTGCTGACGGTGGAATGTAGTGCTCTTATCCAGAGGGATAACTCGCCAAAGCTCAAGGACCCGGGGAGCTTCTCTATCCCTTGCACGATCGGGGCTGTGAAGATTAATCGTGCACTCGTCGATCTAGGAGCGAGTGTTAGCTTGATGCCCTTGTCGATGTACAGAAGGATAGGAATGGGTGATTTGGAGCCCACCGGGATGACCCTACAACTAGCTGACCGGTCGGTCAAATATCCGGTGGGAATTGTTAATGATCTCCCCGTGAATGTGAGAGGGGTGCATGTGCCTGTGGACTTTGTAGTCATGGACATGCCCGAAGACGCACACACCCCCATTATCCTGGGACGGCCTTTCATGGCCACTCCTGGCGTTCTTATAGATGTGAAGAACGGAAAACTCTCCTTGACCGTCAGCGGAGAGAAAGTTGAGTTTGACCTGGGACTATCCATGAAGCACCCCGACCCTCCTGATGACCTCCGGTGTAATTTGCTTGAGATAGAAGAAGAAAAGGCTGTGGAGGAGAGCTCCTGGGAGATTCTCCTGAGAAACCCCCCCGATGACTTGGGGAATTCTGAAGATGAAGAAGGCCCCGAGGACAAAGAAGCTGCTGGAAGACCGAGTGCAGCGAGAACGACCCCTCCCGGGTTCCCCAAGTTTCCTCCTGTGAGGAGAACGGGGAAAGAGCTCACGGACCTCACTAAAGACGAGGTCCGAATCCTGAAGAAGATGGCGGGAAGCGCCAACACCAAGGAAGAGCCCCCGGATCTCAAGAACAAAGGGAGGGTAGTCGAGCAAGTATTTTTCCAGCCACTGACTAATCCAAGTGCCTCCAGCTCCAACGAGAAAGAGATGCCGAAATTTGGGCATCACCCGTATCAGCCACCATGAGCATCTCTTGCGGGCGTCGAGCCAACGACGTTAAACAAGTGCGCTTCATGGGAGGCAACCCATGTTCTAAACTTTTTCCCACTTTTTAGCGTTATTTTTCACTTTATTTTATCTATTTTTATAAATAAAATCAGCCGCAAGAACATCCGTTCGGGGACTTAAGCAAATTTCTTGGTTTTTGCAGGAAACAAGCCCCAACCGATCGGGTGACAACTCACCCGATCGGTTGGGATGTATCAGATACATGCCGAGATCTGTCCCCGAATGACCCGATCGGTTGAGCAATGAAGAGACCGGGTGGCATACCGGGTGAGCTGGGGAGAACTCTCGGGAAATTTTGGGGAATATCAACCGATCGGTTGAGTTCTAGCGCGGTCGGTTGACGTGACCGGGTGAGCAGCCCTAAGTTCTCGGGAAATTGTGTGGAGCGGCCAACCGATCAGGTGACAATTCAACCGATCGGTTCGCCTGTAGCATCTCTTCGGCAAGATTTTCGACCTAACCGTCAACCGATCGGGTGACAAGTCACCCGATCGGTTTGACTTAAAATCCTATATAACCACCCCCGACACCCGTTCGTTTTCTCCCTCGCCCGATCGCCCGAACCTCTGCCGTTTCGTCTCCCGTCGTGCGCCTTCCTGCTTTCTTCCCCAAGATCAGCCTCGATCTTCTTCTCCAACCATTTCCCTACCCATCCACCATCATTTCTCTCCATTCCCCCGTCATCTCCCTACACACAAACCCTAGATTTCCCCCAATTCCCCCCCCGCTTCGGAACTTGTTGAAGAGATCGCTGCGGCTTCACATCGTGCTCCAATCGAGCAGCATCGGGGCATCCACGAGCAACTATCTTCATCTCATTTTGGGTAACCTCGCTCCTTTGCTTAATTTTAATCTTTTCCCAAATATTCTGTCTGCTTGTTGGTCGTATTTTGTGTTTGTGTTGAATTCGTTGTACTTTCACACACCTACACGCACAAACACACCTACACAATGCCTCCCCGCCGTATTAAACCCACCGACGCTAGCTCTTCGAACCCTAGGCCCACCCGTCGTACCCGTCGCACACAGCCCACCACCTCTAACCCATCCACCACACCACGCACCACTTCCCCACCTCCCGGTTACGATCCCGAATATGGGATGCAATTCCAATCCGATGACCATGCCGACCGATTCACGGCCATGGTCCTCCTTGCTGGTCAGGGTGGTCGGATAACCCAGGAATCCGTCGACCGTGACCTCCCCTTCCTTCAAAGCTTCGTTCGCCACATCCGCGAAGACCCACCCGACGTCTCCGAGCTCCACATTCCACCCCCACGACTCCTGGTCCCCAGCGCAGGCCCCCGTCACCACCCCCAGAGGGTGGTGCCCCTGCTTGA